>JAADYH010000279.1:0-26396 GCA_023338125.1 Phytopythium aichiense
AGACAATTCTCACGCGCTATCCCCACATCCGAGGTGATCACGGCGTGGTCATCCACTCGACCGGGTGCTTCAGCGCCTCGAGCGTCCTGTCCTCCCATGAACCCTTCTCCGGCTGTGCATCGAATATCACGCACACGCTAACCGTTAGCCACCATTCGTCCATCAATTCACCGATAGCACTTTGAAGAAGCCGTTGTTGATGTGGATCGTCGGCACCATCGTGTTACGCGGGTGCGTGACAAGGCTGATGCCGCACGCTTGGAATGGCAGTTCGATGTTCTCCTTGAACTGCGTGCCGCGCTCCACCATCTGCTTGGCCGCAGCCGGCCGCAGCATGCCGTGGATGATGGACATTTTGACGCTGCTAACGGCCGTCGGCTTTAATGCTCACAGTCAATTGTGTGTGGATTGCGTTGCAATGGCGTTGTCACACGTCGCAGCATGTACCCCTTACTGGGTTACGTACTGGTTACACTGGGTTCCATACTGGTTACCCGGTTACGTCCCGCTCCACCGACCATCGCGCACCAAGGAATTGTCAATTGCTTGGCATGTTGCGGCGCGCGTGGAGCTCTCGCGCGGCGGCTTCCTGTCGCCCATGGGGCTCTTCCGGGCGTGCAGCGGCACTCCGTAGCGTAACCCGCGGGTACGCGGCTGCGTCCGAGACCAACAACGCTGGTGGGGGCGTCCCGGGCGACTTTGTGTGCCACCTGAAGGATGCTGGCGTGACCATCCAGGGCGGCAAAAAGCTGTTCGAGAACGTGAGCCTCGGCTTCCTGCGCGGCGCCAAGATCGGCGTGCTGGGCCCCAACGGCAGCGGCAAGTCGACGCTGCTCAAGGTCGTGGCGGGCGTGCGCAGTGACTTCGACGGCGAGCGGTGGGTCAAGCCGGGCGTCAAGGTCGGCTACCTGCCGCAGGAGCCCGTGCTGGACCCGGAGAAGACGGTCTTCGAGAACATCATGGACGGCCTGAGTGAGAGCCAGGGCCTGCTCACGCGCTTCGACGAGGTCTCGATGGCCATGGGCGAGCCGGACGCCGACTTCGACGCGCTGCTGGCCGAGCAGGCCGAGCTGCAGGACAAGATCGAGCACCTCGGGTGCTGGGATCTGAGCCACAAGGTCGAGAAGGCCATGGCTGCCCTGCGCGTGCCTCCCGGAGACTCGGACGTGACGGTGCTGTCTGGAGGCGAGCGCCGCCGCGTGGCGCTCTGCCGCCTGCTGCTCGAGCAGCCGGACATGCTGCTGCTGGACGAGCCGACGAACCACTTGGACGCCGAGTCGGTCGCGTGGCTCGAGCAGTTCCTGCAGGCGTACCGTGGGACGGTGCTGTCCATCACGCACGACCGCTACTTCCTCGACAACGTCGCTGGGTGGGTGCTCGAGCTCGACCGCGGCGAGACGTACGCGTACGAGGGCAACTACACCAAGTGGCTGCAGCAGCGGCGCACGCGGCTCAACATGCAGCGCAAGTCGGACGCGATCCGCGACAAGCAGATCTCGAGCGAGCTCGAGTGGTCGCGCACGCACACGGGCAGCAAGAAGGCCAGCAAGGCACGTCTCAAGAAGCTCGCCGAGCTCGAGAAAGCGGGCGTCCGCGCCTCCTCTCGTGTCGAGGACGGCCAGATCGCGATCCCGGCGGGCCCGCGCCTTGGCGACAAGGTGGTCGTGGTCAAGAACCTTACTAAGACGCTTGACGACGGACGGGTGCTCTTCAAGGACTTGTCCTTCGAGGTGCCGCCGCATGCTATTGTGGGCATCGTGGGCGGAAACGGAACCGGCAAGAGTACGCTGTTCAAGATCATCGCTGGGCAGGAAGACCCCGACGCCGGCTCCGTCGAGCTGGGGAAGACCGTGAGCCTGGGCTTCGTGAGCCAGTCGCGCGAAGAGCTGCAGTCGCGGCGTTCCGTGTACGAGGAGATCTCGGGGGACAACGAGTTCGTGGAGGTCAACGGCGACCGCATCAACACGCGCGCGTACATTGCGAGCTTCAACCTGCGTGGCCCCATGCAGGAGAAGCGCGTGGCGAGCTTGAGCGGCGGCGAGCGGAACCGCGTGCACCTGGCCAAGATGCTGCTCGGCGGGCACAACGTGATCATGCTGGACGAGCCGACGAACGACCTGGACGTGGACACGCTGCGGTCGCTCGAAGCCGCGCTCGCCGACTTTAACGGCGTGTCGATGGTCATCTCGCACGACCGGTGGTTCCTGGACCGCATCTGCACGCACATCCTCTCGTACGAGGACGAGGGCCAGGTCACGTTCTTCGACGGCAACTACTCCGAGTACGAGAAGGACAGGAAGAAGAGCCCCGGCAAGCAGTGAGGGCGACAGGCGAGCGATCCGGACGACGCAGGGCCTGTATCGTGACCACTGGCTCCGAGAGCAGGGAACGAATCTTGCCAGAAGCAGCAGCTCACTGCTCAAGACGCGGATCTCATTGGTGGTCAGGCTGAAATGCGGGTTGCTCCGATAAAACTGACCGTAAAACTCGGCGTTCAGCTTCTTTGGCGCCAAAAATTGCCGATCTTGAAACGTCGCGCGTCAAAATTTAGCACTGCAAGTCCTATCATTCAAATAAGTACATTTCGCAAATCAGACGACTCTGTAGATGGAAGTATCGATTCAAAGCACTGGCTTATAATATAAATTGGTAGCCGTTGCTGCTGATCTTGCTGGCTCGAGGTGATGGCCCCGCGGTCCATTCTCATCTGCTGGACTGCATTGGCGACTCTCTCGCCTCAAGTCGCGCACATCGAAGGTTTGGAGGCTCCATCTTCACAATGAGCAGAGAAATAAATCAACCGACGGTCGAGAGGCACGCGCCGGCGCGCGGTGTGTCTGTTCGAATTGACCAGTTCGCGTCGCCCCCTCGCGGCGAGAGGCTCGAGTTTCTTTCGCGGGGCCGCCGTGGTCAGCGCGATGCCTGGCTGCCTCGCTGGCCTTCTGTAGATCACGAGAGACGCCCGCTCACGACGATGTGCTCGCGAGTGAACACACCCTCCCGGTCAAAGGGACGGTCTCCGTTGCGCGCGTCAAGTGTTCAGTCCAGTGAACAGTTCCTTCCGGCGAGCGCGACCTGGTCGGCGCGAACGGCGGTGCACGATCGGGCGACGGCGGTTGATATATCATGGACGAGTGACGCGGAACGAGGGATTTCTACGGGTAGCCTGCCATATCTTCGCTACTTGATCAGCTTGCACAGGATTCGATTGGGTTGCTTGCGCACTTGGGCCGAATGAGAGACCAGCGCAGGCGGGCAGTGGCGTGCCGCTCCGTTGAGCATCGAAGGAATCCACTCGCTGATCGCCGCTCCTGACTCGCTCCATCCTCATCAACGGGCGATCAAGAGAGGAGCGATGATTCGGGATGCAGGAATAGATTGTCCTTTGCGACGAATTGGCGTGCTCGCGACTACGTTTTAGGCTCGACTCATGCTTGTTTAGCGCGGCTTAGCGTTCGGGACGAGAATAACAGATGATGAAAAAGGAGACCAGAGATCCGTTGCTTTGGTCGTTGCAGCTCGACTTGGCTTCAAGTGATCCAAACCCAAGCCCAACGGACAGCGCAGCATGTGCGGGGCGGCGGTTGTGATGCAACCAGTCCTGGAGCCGCGCAGTCGACTCACCTCACCTTGTTGAAACGAAGAACCGGTGCGTTTCACAAGGTCCCAGAGTGTATTTTTACCTCTTTGCACTCGCTGTCGAACTCTGCGATTTTGTCATGTGCATGGGTTTCGTAAGTGGGTTGTTGACGACACCGAACGAAGGCTGGCGAACAAACTTGGCAATTCCGAGTATACTCTGTGGATGCGGTGCTCGGCGAGTTTGTCTGCGTGGATGCCTTCAAGGCTTGCTTGGAAGCGTTGGGTGTGTGGTATGGCCAATACACTTGGAAGGAAGCTTGTCCCCAGCGACTGAGGCAACAACACAGATAGGGCTCTGCATCGGATCTCGTCTCGCCGATACGATCATGTTTCGCGTCGACTCATGTGAGTTCGGCATCACTGTTGAAGCCGCCGAAGTGGTATGGTATCTTTTAGGTGTGATCGAGCCTGCATTTAGCGCCTCTCGCGCCAGAAATAGCCCCGCCCGAGCCAAAACACGCAGCTTTCAGAGCGGAACAGCACTCCAAGTGTGTGTGAACTTGCTGGCAGGAGCTAAGAATACTCCTCGACGGCTCGAGTTCTGTGCGATGGGTCGGAGCAAAAGAGAAACGACGCCAGGAGAAGGATGCGCCACGTTCTGGCCAGCAGTTGTGGACTTCCTGAGCGAGTTGCCTCGTTTTCCCATGCATCTGGAGGTGCGATGTATAAATACAACAGCGGCTTCTTTTCACTTCCGACAAGGAGGAGTTGACGGTTACTGCTCGCTTGCTCAAGCACATTGTCGTCGTTTGATTGTCTTCCCTCGTCCCTGCTTCACACTGAGCTCGAGCGGCATTGGTTTCGCTCTCTCCTCCGCTCCGATCCTCCTCTCCAACTTGACCGCTGCATCCAGAGCGTACTATATTCGATCGGCAAGCTCCACGGAGCGTTCACTTGCGATCGCGGGCCTCAGAAACGACCTGCAGGTTTGCTCCGCTCTCAGTCGTCACTTCTCAAAAACAGCTCAAGCAGTGAAGTCCTGCGCGAGCACCAGCGCAGTACTCGACCCACGCTCTTCGCGCACACACACACGCACACGCACAATCCGACTCGACCCGACCTCCAGAAGCAGCAGCATGCTGACGACGAGCGAGATGCACCGGTGCGGCGACGCCGTGTCCATGGAGGTCGCAGCTTTCGCCAAGCTGCTGCAAGCCAACCACCATGGTGCGTTCACGTGCTCTCTATCCGTCTACGTGCTGCATGCTGTACGTGTACTATTTGCGTGACGACGACTCGAGTCCCGAGAGTGGACGCCATGACAACGCCAGGACGGGGGCGACATCGTGATGACCCACCCCGTTGAGGCGTTCGAGCGAGCCGACGGGCGTGCACCCGCTTTGGCTCTGGCCGAGTGGCTCGCACTGGCCTGGCAGGCAGGCGCAGGGGTGGTGATATCACTTCTGATGCGCCCGGCCCTGCGTCGACACCCTCTGTTTGAGATCATCTGTCTCCTGAGGCTCGGCTGGCGAGGATGATGTTGATATATTATCACGGCCAGGCTGATGCTGAGCCTGATGCGGGTCTCTCGCCGACGGGACCCACTTCGTGCTGCCTTCTCTGTACGCGACAGTGGCTCGGTGGTCCCGTCGTGCCTACCGTACAGGGTTCGACGAGTCTTTCATGGTTTTCATCCATCGGGCGAGCACTTCGCGCGCTGGGTACAGTCGACTGACATTTCTGCTTTGTTGTTGTTCTCCTCTCGGTTGGATCTCCTCTCGCTGTTGGGCGGACTTGGGACTCCGTGGACAACGACAGTCTTGGCGTGCTCTACCGGTATCATGGGCTCCTACAAGCGGCCGGCCAGCGCGGCCGGGTCCCCGGGTCCTCAGACCGCCAAGACGACGGCCAAGATGACCAAGAGCGGCTCCTCTGGACGCTCCAGTGCTCGACGTTGCGGCTTCCCAGAGTGCGGCAAGACAGCCAAGCCTGGAGGCTTCTGCATCTCCCACGGCGGCGGCAAGAAGTGCGCCGTCGAAGGCTGTACCACGAGCGTCGTGAGCCGCGGCTTCTGCGTCGCCCACGGCGGCGGCAAGCGCTGCCAGCACCCGGAGTGCACCAAGAGCGCGCAGACTGGCGGCTTCTGCTGGATCCATGGCGGCGGCAAGAAGTGCGGCTTCGAGGGCTGCACCAAGCGAGCGCAGAGCGGCGGCGCCTGCATCTCCCACGGTGAGATTTGCTCCATGTATCGACGTGTGTGTGTGGTGTTTTTCTATGGATCACAGCTGACGGACTACATGAGCTCAGGTGGAGGCAAGCGGTGCCGGATCGACGGCTGCAACAAGGTCGTGCAGTATGAAGGGCTGTGTGTGAGCCACGGCGGGTACCGACGCTGCTTATCCATCAACTGCTCGCGGAAAGCGCTCGCCAACAGCTACTGCCAGCTCCATGGCGGCAACTCGTACTGCGTCGTGGCCAACTGCGGCAAGAAGGCTGTGCGTGGCGGCACGTGCAGTGAACACAAGCTCATGGCCGCTCGCTCGGCTCAGCAGCAGTACCAACAACAGCAGCGACAGCAGCAGCAGTACAGGACGTCACTGAGACGACAGTACCAGTCAAGCGACGAGGAAGAGGCGGCCGCCGTGCCGGTGGACATCCGAGTCGCAGCAGGAGCCAGTAAGAGGCGGGACCTCTCGCCGTCGGGGGCTCAGCCCATGTCCCAGCAGAAGACGCCCGAGCTTCGCGCCGCGGCGGACGCGTTCCTCACTGCTGCGGCCGGCCACCGCCCCGACCTCACGACCACCTCCCCACTATCGCTCCGGAGCTCGCTGGACGAGCGGATAGCGTCCCCGCTGACACACCTGATGAAGTGTTCGTCCAACTCGTCGCCGGGGATTGTCCCCCCGTTCCGTGGGTCCCCCACTGGGACTCCCACCACGATCAGCCCGACTGTCGCGCTCCAGAGCCGATTCATGCAGTTCGCCCAGGTCTCGGGTGAGCCAGAGATCCGGTCATTCACGCCACCACCGTCGACGGCGGCGGGAGTGCCTCCGTCTCATTTCCAGCATGGTCTGCTGCCGGGCATCCACTCTCTCCAGCACGGCCTGCGCGACCGGCTGTACTCGTCGCCGGCGGCCTTATCGTCCCACAGCGTGTGGGCACGGGAGTCGCCTCCGTTCCACGAGCAGCAGCGGCAGTCGCTATCGCCTCCCACCCTCACCGCCGTGGGCTCGGACGGGCACCTGCGATGCATCGTGGGGAGCTGCGGACGCTTCGCCAAGCGCGGCGGGCTTTGCCTCATCCACGGCTCGAATTGACCGGCCAGGGCGGCAGTTAGGACATTAGATCTCCATGTAAAGCCAAAAACAACAAAACAGAGCCATCGTCACCACACAAGCAACCCTCGGCAGCAGACCGCATTCGCCTGGTGTACCCAGTTGCAGCGCAAAGTCTCTCACTGTCCGACAGCCGTTCAGAACGAGCAGAACGTTGACACGCCCGTCAACAAAGTTTGCTCCACTGTTGCACTCTCCGATATTCTTTGTTTCGCGCTGATGACCGAAGTCACTAGCTGCGCGTCGATGCGTCAACCGTTGTGGCGTCGCGATGCATTGAGCGTGGGTTGGTCATTGCTGCACAAGGAGATTCTCCGTGAAGCACATATTGCGTTCGCTTCCCTAGTTTGAATTTTCACTTTGGAGGGCCCCGCGAAAAGAAACGGAAAATATGAAAATGGAGGTGTGGGTCAGTTGGGTTTCTGGACGGCAATGTAACAAGGTAAATGATGTCCCGACCATCTCAACGATCAGATCGTTGTTTGAAACCTTCATCATTTGGGATAAGAACTTCATAGGAAGAATTATCCCACACCTGATTTTACGTTGCAAAGACTCCCTCTCAGTCTATCCATTCGAGGCTCCCGTACGATCCGTTTTTGAAATGCTGTCAGTTTTATTGTTTTGTGTTTTCGAGATATCGAATTTGACAGACAAGCCATCAGGATCAATTTCTTCGAGCTCTTTCGTCTCGGATCTGCATTCGCTTGTTGAAGACGCACTCGCCCTCGAGCGGGTTGCACATGCTGACAGCACTCGCAACGCTCTGCTTGAGCGCCGCCGATGCGGATAATATGTGCATGTCGAGCCTCCTCATTCTCCATTTTTGCTGGCAAATACCCTCGCCAAAGGACGCGATGGAATGTCTCTCCATTGCCGAACCGAAAGTCGAGGGTGATCTTCAGTTTGTGAAGTGAACAGCGGCGCGAACCCTTTCCACAGACCAATGGCTTCACAATGACCTGCACCCACGCTCGATGATGTATTAGATGACGCTGGGTACGTTCGCACGTGGGTGGACTGCGACCCCTGCGACGTTCTGCTGCATCAGCATGTCTTCACGCCGTGGTGAGTCGACATTTGCTTGCCTCGTCATCACCTGAAACTCGCAGGTGTCATGAGGCGAGGCGGCGACAAGCAATCCAATCAAGCACTACTCAGTGAGTCCTCACGCCATCCATGCCCCTCTCTATCATTCGACCACGCATTGATGGCGGTTCCTCCTCATCCTGCCGGGTCTACTTCTCCTCCCGCACCTGGATATGGTACTCTGCCAGCTGGTCAGGCAGCACGTGGCCGGGTGCGCCGGTCATGAGCTCCTTGCCTGTCGACGACTTTGGGAACGCGATCACGTCGCGGAGACTCGGAGCGCCGCACAGGATGGCCACGAGCCGGTCGAGGCCCAGCGCGATGCCTCCGTGCGGAGGCGCACCGTGGCGAAGTGCCTGCAGCAGGTGCTCGAAGCTCTGGCGCTGCACTTCCGGCAGGTCCAGCACGTCTTCGAACACGTGCTGTTGCAGCTCCGGCGAGTGGATACGGATCGAGCCGCCGCCGAGCTCCCAGCCGTTGCACACGACGTCGTAGTGCTGCGCCGTGAGGTTCAGCAGCTTGTCGACGTTCTCCGGGTTGCGCAGCAGCTCCTTATTGTCACCCGCGGTGGCCAACAGCTCGCGGAGAACAACAGCATCTTCTTCCGTCGGCGCGGTGAACGGGTGATGCGTCGCCGACAACTCGGCGCAGTCGGCGTCTTCGTGGTGCACGATCGGCCCGTCGTCGTCGTCCTCGCTGCGCTCAAACATGGGGAAGTTGATGACCCAGAGGTGGTTGAAGTTGGTCGGAGACAGCTCCTCCTCCAGGAAGCCCTTGGCGTGCAACAGCTGCGACGCGTGCGTGCGGGTGCGTCCAAGCACCGCGCTGACGGCATTGTAGTCACCCGCTGCAAACACCACCACGTCGCCTTCCTCGGCGTCCATCGTCGCCGACAACTGCTCCAGCTCGGCGGACGTCAGAGACTTGAGGAACGACGCACCCTTCCAGTCGTTGTTGGCCCCAACCTTGGCCACGTACACCGAGGTGGGCAGCTTGGTCGTCTCGGACGACGGGATCTGGCGCTTCACGAACGACTCGAGCTGGTCCATGTCCTTCCGCGAGAAGCCGCTGGCGCCAAGCGCCTTGGCGTTGATAGCACGGATCGAGCCTTGCTTGCTGTTGCCACGAGGATACGTTCCGTTGTCCTTGGTCGCTGCCAGAGCGGCCTGGAACGCCGGGAACGTTGAGCTGCTCAACGCATCGTGCACGTCCTTCAGCTCGATTCCGTAGCGCGTGTCAGGCTTGTCGACGCCGTAGCGATGCAGCGCCTCGTCAAAGTTCATGCGCGGGAAGCTGCGTCCTTCTGGCAGTTCGTGGCCCGCCGACTTCCAAATGTGCTTCACCAGCCGCTCCATGAGCTCCATCACGTCCTCACGCGTCACGAACGACATCTCGAGATCGATTTGCGTGAACTCAGGTTGTCTGTCGGCGCGGCCGCCTTCGTCGCGGTAGCAGCGCGCGAGCTGGAAGTACCGGTCGAGGCCGCCGACCATGAGCAGCTGCTTGTACTGCTGCGGACTCTGCGTGAGCGCGTAGAACTGTCCACGCGTGCGCGTGGGCACGAGGAACTCGCGCGCACCCTCCGGTGTGCTCTTGAACAGCGTGGGCGTCTCAATCTCCAGGAAGCCTTCGCCGCAGAGGAAGTTCCGCGTCGCCAGCGACACTGTCGAGCGCAGCTCGAGGTTGCGCTGCAGCACGGGGCGTCGCAAGTCCAGGTAGCGATGGCGGAGACGCGTCTCTTCACTCGCCAACGCGTCACCGGCCTCGGCCGCCGCGCCGACTTGGATGGGCAGCGTCGACGCGCACGCGTTCAGCTCCTCGATGGTCTCGACCAGCACCTCGACGTCGCCCGTGGCCATGTTGGCGTTGCACATCTTGTCCGGGCGCTCGCGCACCGTGCCCGTCACACGGATGACCGACTCGGAGCGTAGACGCGACACCACATCCTCTGCATGTGCACAGCAACAACGCATCGTCGGTCAAAGCCATTGGCAGGTGGGGGTGATGGCAGTTGCCCGACGCACGCTGGGACTCGAGCAGCGCCTTGTCGAGCACGAGCTGCGTGACGCCGTGGCGGTCGCGCAGCGAGAGGAAGCTGATAGGTCCGAACGGCCGTAGCGCGTCCACCCAGCCGCTCAGTACGACGCTCGCGCCGACGTGGCGCTCGCCGCGCAGCTCGCCGCACGTGTGCGACCGGAAGGAGCTGCTGCTGCTCCATCGGCGGCCGCTGGTCGTCCGCCGCACCGCCCGCGTGAGCCTGAAGCGTACAGCAATAGCAGAAGGTGAAGCCGCATGAGGTTAGCGAGGAGGGAGGCGTCCAGGCGGCGTCCGAAAGGAGCATTCACCGGTGGATCGGCATCATGATGGCGGTCGGCTGCTTGGAGGTGTCGACGTGTGTGTGATTGACAAGCAACAGACAATCCGAGTCGCGAACCGCTCGTAAAAACTCTGTTTATGGAAGTAATTACCACTTTTATCCATCATCCGCAGTTGTTTTTACGACAGTTCGTCTGGTATCAAACCGGTATATACTGAGAGAACACCGGTATTGACGGTGTACCCACTCGAAGAGAGACTATTGGCGGCGGACGCATTGGCATTGGATTGTTGCTGCTGGTTGTACATCAGCAGACTGTCGTGATGGCGGCGCACGGGGTCTTCGTGGCGGCGGCGGGCGGCCTCGTGGCGACGGTGCGCGGTGACCAGCTGCTGGTGGCTGCACTGCGGCCGGAGGGCGAAAGTTCCGCGCGTTTCCTGCGCTTCGAGCTGCTGGCGGAGCCCGAGGCATTGGCGACCGACAAGGCGAACGCCGACGCCGACGCCGATGCAGAGGCGGAGGCGCCCGCTGTCGGCAAGCGCATCTCGGCGTTCCAGTTCTTCCAGCCGGGCGAGGGCGGCGCGTTTGCGGTGCTGCTGCTCGTGAACGAGCGCCAGCTGGTGCACTACGAGCTGGATGCGGCGGCCCAGCGCCTGGTCTTCCGCTCCTCTCGGTACATTCGGCAGCTCCTCCAGGATGATGCACTGGCATCGGCAAGGTGGCTAACGCAGTGATGCAACAGGTCGATCCCGCGCAACGCGAACGGACTAACGCTGGCGCGGGTGCGCGTGGGGGAGAGCGACGAGCACGCGGTGCTCGTGAGCGAGAAGACTGGCGAGGCCGTCGCGATGCCCTTCCCGGACATCGCGCGCGACCTCAAGACGCTGCTGACCCACACGACGTCCATGATCACGCACATGGCGCTCACGCGCGACTCGAAGCTGCTGGTGACCGCCGACCGCGACGAGAAGATCCGCATCTCGCGGTTCCCGCAGACCGCCATCGTCGAGAGCTACTGCCTCGGCCACAAGGCCAGCGTCACGCGCGTGGCCTGTGTGCACCTGCAGCCGACGGCCACCGACCTGCTCGTCTCCACCTCGCTCGACAACACGCTCAAGCTATGGAGCGTGACCAGCGGTGCGCAGTTCGACTCGCACGCGCTCCTGCCGGACGAGGAAGTCGCCAGCGACGACAAGGCCCTGTTCACGGTGTCGCTGACCGCCTCGCTGACTGCGAACATCGTCGCAGTGCTCGTCAACTACCGCACGTTCCACGTGTTCGAAGTGGTGACCAAGGAGGATGGCAAGAGCTATGCGCTCAAGTCGCTCGAGGTGCTCGCGGAGGACAAGGCAGCCGTCTTGTCCGGGGAGCCGTGCGAAGTGACGTTCGCGGAGGACGGCAAGCTCGTTGTGGGGTCCAAGAAGGCGCCGTACGTGCAGGTCTTTGACGTGCGGCTGGCCGACAGCGAGCTCCGTATCACCGCTGCGATTCCTTCGGACAACGCGTGCTACACTGATCTGCGCAAGGCTGCGTCGACCATCGGTACGCACGCTTCGTGTCTCGTTTATTGTTGTTAGCGCCATGATGGCTAACCAGACGGTTATGTGTTTCTCTGCAGAGCTGATGAGCGCCGAGGACGAGATCCTAGATGAACTGGAGGACGGACTCAAGAAGAAGAAGGTCCGGACGGAGTGGAAGGCGCGCGTGCTCGGCGGTGGGAACTGAAGAGTCCCTGTCCGTCCAACTTGGAAACTGCATCCTGCCGGTTCACCGCGCTAGAAATTGGTTCAACGCATTGTCAGGTTTGCGCTACTGTAAGGTCAGATGGCAGTACTCGCTACTGATCTCGTTGAGGACGCGGTCTAGCTGCGTCTCCAGTCGACTCAGCTCCTTGTCAAGACCCTCCGCTGACTTCAGCTTGCCTTTGCGACGCGTTCTCGGCACCTCCTGTCGATTCTTGAGCAGGAAAAGCTTTTGAGGGTCGATCAATTCGGTGCGTCGAATCTGCTGTGTGACCGCATCGAACTTGGCCTCCATCTGCTCGACGCGCGAGCGCGAGTTCTTGACGTGCTGCTTCCACTTCTGCCACTCGTTCTTGAAGCTTTGGGTGAGTTTACGATATGCCTCCGCTTGCAGTAACGCGTCGACAGTCTGTCTGTTCTCTTCCAGCTTTCCATCCAGCATCAGCGGGGCGACAACACCATCGGCGACGATGGTGGCGCCTCCACTGCTGCTGGCGAGACTGGTCACGACGCCGTTGACCCACTTGTAGAACATGATCTCGTCGTCCAGCAACTGAAGACTGGTCCGGTTCATCAACGCGATCAGTCAGTCGCTCGGAACAAACAACTCAGCCTATGCTTCGAGGTACCTGCAGGCTACAACTCGGAGCTGAGCGTCTAAGTGCGCCTTCGGCTGGGCGAGAAGCTGGAGTATCGACGCTGGGAGAGGCCTGTCGTCGTCTTCGCGCTTGCTGACTCGATCACTGGCTGCTGCTGCCATGGATTTGCCCTGTAGACGCTCAAGACGGAGCAGCAGTCGCTGGTGGTAGCGGTGGAACGCCAACAGCTCGTTCACGCTGTGCTGCAGCCGCCCATGAGTAGCGTGGAGTTGGTGGAGCTGATCCTCGAACGAGCTCGTGTCTGCTTGGCTGACACGACGTTGCGGATCGCAGAGCTCTTGTGTCGCATCGGTCACCGCGGCAGCCACCAACGTATCATCTAGCACCACATCCTGCGCAGTCATGAGCCGCAGTAAGCTGTCAGGTGATCCAACTGCGGCACATGTGAACCTCCGAGAAGCCCACGCACATTGATGAACGGCGGGAGGTGTGCGTGTGTGATGCCGAGGTATTTCTGCGCAGCACCACCGCACCAAGTCAGTCACGGAGGCTCTACGTTGCTCCACAACCGCGTCCGACCTCGACAATCGCTTGGTGTCGCCGCTCGAGCAGCCTCGAGTAGGCCACCAGCCACGCAAACGCGAGCAGCAGCACTTGGCCTGACGGGTCGGGCCGTGGGGCGTAGAACGCGCCGCATAGGAACCCCCACTGGTGCATGTAGAACCGCACGAGCTCCACCCGGACGCCTGTAGCCAACACACCGAGGCTCCCCTCAGCTCAAGTGACTCGATGGTCCACTGCCTGTGGCGGGTCGTACGGTGCGCTTCGGGGTCCGCCAGCGCTCGATCCAGCTCTTGTCCCGCGTTGAGACGCGCCATCTCGTCAAAGTCGACGTCAAAGTCCGCCAGGACGAGCATCACGAGGTCGTGCAGCGCCTTCCACAGCTCCAGCGTCTCGCGCTACGCCCAGGAATCGCGCGAATGTCAGTGCTCCGCTCGTCCGGAGCCCGCGAACAGGCGCATTGGAAGGGCTCACCGACGTGCGAGAGGCTGTCGCGCTTGGCCTTGCGAAGTGCATCCACCGACACGTAGCGCAGGCCGACGCTCTCGAGCGCCAGCCGCAGCAGCGGCCCGAACGTCGGCGCGGAAGCCGCTGCCGGCGCCTTGCGCATGCTTTTGGAGTTGCTGGATCGGCGAAAATCACTGTTTCAGGTCCGAATCACGGCGCTTCATTGGTGAAAAATGGATCGAAATCGGCATTTTGCGAAATACCGCGATTTTCTAAACGATTCCCCATTCATAGCGGTGTGTCAAATGGACTCGTCCTCATCAGGTGACTTCATGGGCGGCGTGTGGGGTGCCGCCTAGCCGGCGCCGCGCTGCTTCTCGCGCTTGACGGTGCGGCGCTTGGCCTTGTCCTTGCGGGCCTTGTCCTTCTCGAGCAGCTCCTTCTCGCGCGCAACCTTCTTCTCGTGCTCCTTCTTCATCTTGTCGCGCATGGCGTTCTGCGCTTGGTTGACGCGCTGCTTGTTGGTGTTCTGCGGCGCCACGCCGTCCAGCGCCGCGCCCGCCTTGTCCTTGTCGTCCACCTTGACCACGTTCCCGTCCTCGTCGTACTCGGAGATGACGCTGAAGCCGTACTCGCTGATGAGCTTCTCGCGCGCCGCCAGCTCCTCGCGCGACATTTTCTGGCGCGCCAGCGCCTTCTCCTTCTCCTTCTCGAGCGCCAGCGCCGTCTCCTGCCGCTGCTTCTCGCGCAGCACCTGCTCGCGCTGCTCAGCCTCTCGGCGCCGCTGCTGTTCCGCCTCCTCCTGCTTGGCGTTCGCCGACGCCAGCAGCCGCTGCACGTCCGCGACCATCTCCTGCTCGTCCAGCGCCGCCGCCACCTCCTCCTCGCTCACAAGCCCCTCCGCCGCGCTCGAGAACATGCTCGCCACGCTCTGCACGCGCTCGGCCACGTCCGTGTCCTCGTCCCTCAGGATCCCCGTGCCGTATTCCACGTACACGTCCGCGTCCAGCCCCAGGCGCTCGACCTTGAGCCGCACCCACTCGTCCAGCTCCATGGTGACCGATTCAATTTTGAGAATGCTCGCCACCAAAATCGTGTTTGGGACGAAACCGGTACCAAATCAACCGATACCGGTTTTCACATCGGTATCGTCACGATCAACTTGACCAAGTTGAACATGAATGCAACGACATTGAATATCGGATCACGACCCCGCTCTGTGCATCGCTCGCTTCCTCCAAGCCATGTAGTCATACTCGACCGCACCTTGGAGCAGTACGAGCTCGTCGTCGCTCTGGCGGCGCAGCGCCACGTACAGCCACCGCGAGAGACCGGCCAGCAGCGTCACCAGCCGGCCAAGCAGGATGGACGACGAGTGGAACACAAGGCGCCGTCCTTGCCGCACCTCGACACTCCAGACGATGTGGTGCTGCAATCCCCAGTCGCCTCCCCACACCAGCTCGAGGCCCAGCAGCACCTGCCCAATGATCGCCAGCAACACCACCGGCACCACGAACCACACGCGGAAGCCCAGACGCGCCTTCACCACCGGCGTCAACGCGTCCACCGTCAGCACCAGGTGCAGCCACAGCCAACTTGATATGACTCCGAACGTTTTGTGTGTCTGCCAGTAGAAGACGTCGCAGAGGCATAGGTGGGCGATGGAGATCTGGATGGATAGGAAGATGAAGTTGAAGGTGGTGGCGACTTGTCGGAGCAGGTGACGCTGGTAGCACGCGAAGATAGCAGACGCAAAGACTAGCGTGCATCCGAGTCCTGTTGCTGAGAGCCCGTCCGCATACTCGACTGGCTTGACAGTTCCGAGGGTGATGGCGGTGCATGTGATGCCAATTATCCCCGACGTGGGCAGTATCAACGTTGCTACCTTGAGCAGGAGGAATGATCGGATCGGCTGGGTTAGAGCCGTCGTGAACCGGAAAGACACCATGTCCTGAGTATCAAACACTCTTGGGATATCCACCGGTGTCAGCTGCAGTAGATTTCCAGTCTGGCCAAGATCACTGCTCCAAGCCGTCGATCGCTTGCTCTGGAGGTTGGTCGTGGACACTGGGCGTGCCTCAAATGCCACGACGGTCTTCACCGCAGTCTGCTGGCCGCTCTCGTTCGCCTCTTGCCAACGGAGTGAGCAACGATACAGCCGAGATCTGACCGCCGTGTGTGTCTGGTTGTTGGCTTTGCGTCGCAGATTCTTCACCGAGCTGTACACCAGACGCGCGTAGAGCATCAGTAGCGTCCCCACGGTGTTCACTAACACGCCTTGCGAACTGAGCGAATGGTTGGGCGTGGTAAGCAGCTCATGATACTCTGCGTCTGCGAGGGCATCGAGTGCGACGCCGCCGATGAGCGCGGACATGAAAACCGCCGCGGCGATGGCCGAGATCAGCACGGCGTGGACATCTTTCACCTGTGACGCCTCCAAGATGAGAGCGTTCGTGAACTCGAACCAAAGTACTGGGAGCATCACCAAGCGCGCGGGGTGGGAGTGAAGTACGGCACCGAGTGTGACGACGCACACCGTCATGGTGATCTCGTGGAACCAGAAGTCATACGAGCGGCAAAGCACCTTGAAATACTCGCTGCGCACTCCGAGGTGCAAGTTGGCGACCGCTGGGAACTGCAGTGCGGCCGACACGGCAGCCGCAGCTTCTCCGACAACTCCAGACATGAAAAACGCGGCAAAGCGGACAGCAATGCCGAGCCAGAAAGCGGGAAGCAGCAAACGCTGCATCTTGTGCATCGCAGCATTGTATATCTTCCGCGCCGCAACCGAGAGCAGCAACGATTTGAGCGTCGGCACCGGATCGAAAGCAGGGAGTGAGCGGCATGGCGCGAGGCGGTAACGAGTCGCTGGAATCCGAGTGTCTTGCTGAGGCAACGGATGCACAGCCGACCACTTCTCCGACATCCTCTCGAGTCGCTTGTGTGTCTCTGTCTTGTGTTCTGACCCTTGATCCGCAAGAGCAAATCCAGCCGCTGCAAAGTCTAAAAACAGATCTCACCCCGATTCAAGCTGCTGCAACAGTTTCTCCTCTGTATTGCTCAAGTCCCTTGAATATCTCTCGGCATGACGCTGATGGACCCCGTTCTCGGCGAAAAGGTCCCACGCCGCTTCTTCCAGGCCATGTAGTCACACTCGACCGCGCCTTGGAGCAGTACGAGCTCGTCGTCGCTTGAACGCCGGTAGATGCGATACAAGAGCCGAAGAAACCACACGACCAGCGTCATGAACCGGCCAAGCAGGATGGACGACGAGTAAAATTCCATGCGCTTGCCCGCCGTTAGTTGGGTTTCCCAGACCACGCGGTTCTGCAATCCCCAGTCGCCTCCCCACACCAGCTCGAGGCCCAGCAGCACCTGCCCAATGATCGCCAGCAACACCACCGGCACCACGAACCACACGCGGAAGCCCAGACGCGCCTTCACCACCGGCGGCAACGCGTCCACCGTCAGCACCAGGTGCAGCCACAGCCAACTTGATATGACTCCGAGCGTCTTGTGTGTCTGCCAGTAGAAGACGTCGCAGAGGCATAGGTGGGCGATGGAGATCTGGATGGATAGGAAGATGAAGTTGAAGGTGGTGGCGACTTGTCGGAGCAGGTGACGCTGGTAGCACGCGAAGATAGCAGACGTGTAGGCCAGAGTAGCCACCAGTGCGGTAAACGATAAAGCGTCTGCGAGCTCGGCATGAGGAGCGTTTGGTACGCAGACTGCCGTCCCCGCAACGCCCACAGCTGCGGTGGAGAGCAGCAGGACGGCGAGGACCCGTGACATCTTCCTTGACTTCGTCTGTAGAATGTATTCTGCCACCCACGGGATCATCGTCGCAGTTGATTCATACTGTGTCGTGATCTCCACCGGGGTTAGCTGCAGGTGATCTGAGAATGAACCGGTCGAGGAGCAAGTGCTCACGTTGGAGTCGCTGCCGCCCATGGTGAACGTGCTGAGGTGAGGTGCAACGGAGACATCGCCGGTCACTGGCCTGCTCACGTCCTGCCATTTGAGGACCGAACGGAAGTGCACGCAATGCATGCCCGTCTTGTCGCTTCTCTCGCGTCTTTTGTTCGACCACCGACGCTGCTTCTTGTTGTGCGCGGAGATGTATACGAGCCGCACGAAGAACATGGCGAGCGTGCTCATCGCGTTCATGGCGATGTCTTGGGTGGTAAGGCTGTGACTGGGTGTTGCCAGCAACTCGTGGTACTCGGCATCGGCGATCGCATTGATCGACACACCGACGATTAGTGAGATCATGAACAGCGCGGCGATTGTCGTGCCGACAAAGAAGACACGGTGGTTCATGATCTGTGACGCCTCGACGAGCAGCGCGTTCGAGAACTCGAGCCACATGACTGGCACAACGACCACGCGGACGTCTTGCAGCATGAAGCCAATCACTATCGCCCACGTCGTGAGCATCGCGTACTGGAACCAGAGGTCAAAGTAGCTCAGCAGCACCTTGACAAACTCGCTGCGCAAACCGAGGAAGACGTGCACAATCAGCGGTACTTGAAGTGGCACCGACACGAGCGCTAAGGCGTGTCCAGGGGTCCCCGCGAGGAAGAAGGAGACCCCGCGCAGAATGAATCCGATGCAGTACGCGGGAGTGATGACGACGAATGCCTTGCGGATCCAGCTGTTGTACTGCTTGAGGATCCACTTGGGCAACAACGCGCGCTTCATAGTTGGTGACGGGTCGAACGCTGGCAGCGGTCGACATGAAATCAGGCTGTACACCACAGGCGCATGCGTTGATTGCCGATGGGCAGACGGGAAGATCGTCGGCCCTCGAGCCAACATGCTCGCAATGTTTTTTCACAATGTGCAGCTTGGTCGTGCTGCGCAGCGAACCTGTTCTAAAGATGTTGGACCAGATTGAGAAGTTCATCGTGGATCGGTTCTAGCGCAGCCTAATTATAGGAAGGTGTCGCCATCCTGGTGAATGAGGCACCAGCAAGTATTGGAGACGAGGCATTACTGTATTCGTGTTTGCGTGGCGAGCCTCCACTCTGTGCATCGAGCACGCGGTATGAGAGTGGTGAGGAGTCCGTCTGTGCATCCGGTGCCGGCAACACGCTTCGGGGATGCGGACCCGACTCCTGTTGCCTTCCCGGACTACTATTGCCTCGCTCCGTGCCGACCGCTGCCAGAGTTTGACCCCATCCCATCCGTCAAGCGCGTGCTGTTCTCGCACGCGGTCGTCAAAGCCTACGATGCCTGCTTCCGGTCGACTCGAGTGCTGCTCGTCCCTCTCTATTGCGTCGGTCTCTTCCTTCGCCTGGCGTCGTTCTTCGTGCCCAAGCTCGCGTCCGAGGCACTTGCAGTGACTGCAGCAGTTTGTCTGACGCCCTTGTGCTTCATCGCGTGCCTGGACATGCGCACCGAGCTGATCCTGGTACTCCTCAAGTCGTTTGATTTCTGGTTCCTCAGCACCACCTCGTTGCTTTGGATGGTATCGCTCGGCGCGGCCATGGGGTCCAGCATGCGGCTAGCAGTTCTACCAGCGCTGTGGATGGAGATGATCATTGGGATCCTGACTGAGAGCTTCGTCATCGTTCGCTCTGGGTTCAGCGTGGTCTCCGTGAGCGTACTGGTCTCCATTTTGACGCTCATGATCGGGATTTCGCTGAATCTCACGTCCGGACTCGACTACTACGAGGCGATCTTCATCATTGCGCCGACTCACTTCGTGCTCTCGCTCCGCGACGTGATTCTAAACACCATGGGCACCATGGCCATCTTCTACGCGCGACTTATGTTCCTTTCTATTCGTGGGGTGCGAAGACGCCGGCGCGACCCGACCAACACGCGCGTCCAATCGAATATCGTGCGCTACACGCTACGCTGGGAAGAAGGGCGGACACTAAAGGGAAATGAGCAGAATCCGAGGTGCCGCAGCTCCTCCAGGATGTTGTTCCAAGCTCGCTCCAGAGTCGAGCCCCACTGCAAAACCAACGCACCCACGATAGCTGCAACCATCGTGCATCAACCACGGCTATTGCAAATGACTCCAATTGTGAATCCCGACTTCGAAGCACTCGTGACAACTGATACAATCTACCCTAAGGCAACGAAGGTGGCGTGTCGACTAACTCGAGGCTTGCGTCTGGCGATGAGGGTGGTAGGCGCGATCGGACTGGTCGGCACGGTCATCGGCTTCGTGTCGAGGTTCGAACCGCCAGAGCACAAGCTGACACATCCATCGCCTTCTGTTTACGCTGCGGATGTCGTATCCGCTGTCGCGCTAGCAACCACGACCATATACGCGTCTGTCTTCTTCGCCTGTTGCCAACGCAAGCTCCTTCGCTTCGCCGTCACGACGTTCAACTTCATATTCCTGTCCGCACAACTATCGGTCGCGCACATGTGCGTCTGCGACGTCTTCTACTGGCAGACACACAAGGTGATCAGCGTCATCTCGAGCTGGTTGTGGATCCACGTGCTGCTCACAGCGGACGCGCTAACGCCAGCGATGAAATCACATCTGGGCTTCAAGGTGTGGCACCTGTTCCCAGTCATCGTATTGGCGATCGCGGGCCAAGTGGCTCTCGCCGTCGATCTCGTGTGGACGAGCCGCTGGAACTTGCAGGAGCGCGTGGTTTGGAGTGTCGATGTCAACCGCAATCAGCGCGTCGAGTTCCACTCGTCGTCCTTGCTTTTGGGCCGTCTGGCGACGCTGGTCGTGTGGTTCCTGCGTCTTCTGCACCGCGTTTGTTACCGGTCAAGCGACGACGAGTTGATCCTGCTGCAAGGTGGCGCCGAGTTCGACTACATCTCGTGGAAGCGGCTTGGAAGTCAAGCTCCGCGGCCCACCAGCGTTGCGTTGAAGCGGAGGTATTGATAGCTGTTATCTTGTCGCAGTAGCCCAACGAGACCAACAGCGATCCAAGCAAATGAGCCATCCAAGTGACGCTCCTTGAGTCTCACGAGGAGATGAGGAGCGGCAACTTGCAGTGTGAAGCTCGCCGTGCCATCTTCCGCTTGCTGCGGCAGGTGCAGCCAGCTGCACGTCCTCGCATGATATCGAACGCCGGACCCATCGTCTTCCATGATGGAACGAGGAGAACGTTCGAGCGGAGAACGACGACGAGAACACGCCGGGAGATGGATCGGTCGATGCCGCCAACACGCGCGATCAGGCGGGAGAACTTCTCCAGATCATTTGTCGCCCGAACACATCTCCGCACCAAGAGGGGATTTCCCGCGTGGATGCCAAAGTGGAAGTGGATGCCAAAGTGGAAGGCCGCCCAGCAAATGCGTGCGAACTGTCCAGAAGTGTCCGCATCGGCGGGTGGAGAAATGAGTGTCGGCGTGGCGACTCGCCGAGGCGATCCACTCACTCGAAGACCGACTTCCAACGTGCAATCCAACGCGTCGCCAACATTATGATTGATTGATTTTATTATTCATTCGTAAAACAAATATCAAATGCCCATGGCACTCCCTTTCGGCGTTTTTTATCTGTAATTTACAAGATTCCGCCTTTTCTCACGCGCGTCAGGAAACTTTCGGGCCAACGTAGCGTTGCGAAAGGGCGCGGATCACCCAAACCCACCTCATCTGCAAGATTGGGATGGAATGAACACTGGGCCAGAGCAGTCGGAAATGCACGCGCCTCCAAGTCGCTGCCCTCGCAGCGGACGGGATCCCGAGGCCCTTGGATGCGGTCCTGGGTCCTTGGGTCCGCCTGCGACCCAGGTTGCCGCGCGCGCGACTTGTCCTCGTCCGGCACCCGCACCCAGTTCCCCCCCCCCATCGACGAGGAAAGCGCGTCCTCTCCCCTCCGTCGACGGATGTGTCCGCAGTCAGCACCCACGCGTCCCACTTCACCCGCCTTTGGCGTCAATGGCTGTGCCACTCCGCGCGGCAAAGCGTTGCCCGCGCGGTCAGCGACCGTGCCACACCTGCCGCCATGGTGGCCGTGGGCGGCGCATGCGCTTTGCGGCACAAGGAGGCGGAGCGTGCAGCCCAGCAAACGCCACGGACGAGCTTGCAATCGAAGCTTTCCGGGTGGAAATGACCGGCCAACAGTGCGACCCGTAGTTGCCGGTCCGCCATGGCGTCCGCGGCATGGCGCGGTTCTCATCCGCCTCCACAGTCCGGACGTGCAGGGGAAAGCAAACCGGGGACGACGACGGCACTGGATCTGTTGCGAAGGCTGCCTATTTATTTTATATGCCCCGAGCGTCTACGGCGATAGATAAGTGAAAGCAAAAGAACCGAAAAGGAAAGAGGAAAAAGCCTGCGGACCGCCTCCGTGTTGCTCCGCACGTCGCGGGGCCCCCACGTTGCGGCCGGCCCCCGTCCTCACTTGGGGACGGCGGCACGCAGCTTGCCGTTGTGCAAGTCGCAGAAGACGCCGCGGCGGATGGTGGCGGCGCACTGCGGCGCCTGGCACCGGCGGCCGCCGCCGTGCGAGAAGCACTTGCCGTTGCCGCGGTCCTTCTTGTCGCAGCCGTCGACGCCGCAGGGCCGCACGCCGCCGTGCAAATAGCAGAAGCCGTTGCGCTGCGTGCCCTTCTCGCAGCCGGCGAACATGCAGCGCTTGCCGCCGCCGTGCGCGCGGCAGAGCCCGCCGCCCTGCGACGACTTGGCGCAGCCCTGGAAGCTGCAGCGCGCGCCGCCGCCGTGGCCCTTGCACAGCCCGTTGGACTGCGCGCGCTTGTCGCACTGGTCCACGCGGCACGGCTTGCCCTTGATCCAGCGGCCGTCCTTGTTGAGGAACGTGCCCGGCTTGCGCGGCGCCGGGGCCGCCAGCGAGAACGTCGACGTCGGCGCCGCCGTGCGCGACACCTTGGCGGCCGCCAGCTCGGCCGTCGCCTCGCGCAGGATCGACAGGAAGCCGCCCTCGAGCTTGACGCGCTCGTGCATCTGCTGCACGTGCTGGCTGGGGCTCGGGGCCGGATACGGAGGCTGCAGCAGCGAGGACGGCGAGGACGCGGCCACCGCCGCCGCCTCGAGCCCCAGGCTGCCCATGATGGCGTCGATCAGCTCCTGGTCGCCGAAGACGGACGTCAGCGGCGCGTCCCGGGCCGCGTCCGGACGGTACGCGAACGGCTCGATCTCGCACCCGCGGACGGCGCACTCGAGCTTGACCGCGTCCGCTTGGGATGCGGACGAGAGTGCGGACGGCGGCGGGGACGGCGGCGACTTGGCCAGCGGCGCGACGGACGAGGCCGAGGACGAGGCCGAGGCGGCGGCGTAGCAGGCCGGGAACTGCGGGAACATGGCCGAGTCCACGGGCGATTCGGGCGACGCGTGCGGGTCGAACATGCGGGCTGCGGACGGGCTGCGGACGGTTAAATTACGAGGCGCGGGATGCGGACGAACGGATGGAGTGGGGGGACCGGAAAGTGCGGAAGGGGGGGGGAGGTACGAATGCCCGACTCGCGACAGGCAAAGCGTTGGGGGGACGGAATCTGAGCCTGTCGGATTTGGGAATGGCGTTTGCGGACGGGCCCCCTCGCCGGCGCGGGATCCCCGAGGACCCAGCCGACGGACGCGGGCTGGGCCGAGATGAGGATGAGGACGCGGCCGGCGCAATACAGCGACGGTTTGCGTCTGGAGAGTTGGACGGCGCCGGTGCAAGTGGCGCGGCTGGTCTCTCGCCCGTCCCCACAGGGCCCTGCTCTGCACGCAAATTCTTTTCGACTGTTTGGGGCAACATTGCGGCGTTTTTTTTTTTTTTATTGTCGGGGAGTTTTGCGGGGGAGTTCTTGATGAATGAATGAATGCTTTTGCCGTCGTTTTGACGAGAGGATCAACACTTGTAAACTTGCACCCCTCGAGCCTGGAAGGGGCAGCGGGGCTCACCTGCGCGGTCCGACAGCCGACAGCCGACAGCCGACAGCCACCGCGACCGCGCGATGGTTCCCTTGCGTCCGCCTCTTCTTTTCCCTGTCATGCGGCCGGCCGTCGGATAGCGCGAAAAACGCAACAAATTTCACGAGTTCTTACCCGGAGTAAAGATCGTCCTAACAACGTTATTTTCAACAGGACATTTTCACAAAAAAGGCAATGGAAACGTCATCCTCAAACCGTCTCCGGCTCGATGTGATGCGGCCGGCCGGCGCGGCGCGGCGCCATGCGCTTGTGCGCCGGAGATCAACAAGCCGCGGGCTGTTGACTGTTGGCCGTCGTGTCGTCGGCTGCTGCCTCCTCTACCGCTCGGCATGTGAGTATGGTTTTGATCGTGCGCGTCGGGCTGATGGCTGCCGGACGACTGCAGCGTAAAGAATCAACGCGGGCCCATGCAGATGGACGTCGCGCAGGTGACTGTCGACGCCGCGCGGCTGCCACGCCAGGTGCGAACGTCAAGCGAGGCAAAGGAGTCGGCCAGGATGGGGACCGCAATTGGTCCGCTCGCTAAAACATATAAGCGTTGCAAATGTGCTCGAGCAATTCGGGGGGAAGCCAATGTGATGATTGTTCATTGCGGTCGTTGGCCACCAATGCTACAGTACAAAAACATTCAGATTCAAAAAAGAAAGAGGAATCAAGCGATCGCTTTTCATTCGTTTTTTTTTCTCTCGTAAATTTGCGAGCCGCTGGCAACGATTTTCGGATGGGGTTTGTGCTGCAGGTCGGATGCCAAATGAGATCCAGAGGTGGCGAATTTGAACCGGTCGCGGGGTCGCCATGCTGCACTGGCCGGAGATCAGCCCTTCCGCACCGACTGGTCCGGCTTCCAGCAGCGCTTCACCCTTCCGCTGGACACTGCAGCGCTTTTGGTTGGCTGCATTCGTGATGACACCGCGGCGGTGTGGTGTGGCCAACGCCTCCGACGAGTATTATCATGCCACTGAACTCGAATCGACGGAGAGATGCAGGGAAAGTTGTCATTCCGCTGTGGCATATTTCCTTACGAAATCGCTGTGCGGCTGACATTTTTTTAGATTTTTCTCCCGAAAAAGATCGTCGTGATGTACAAATAATTACGGTGCACTCAAAGACACATCAAATGGTTGGATCCAAAAAACGATGTGCGGCACCCAATCCGAGTTCAGCGCAATGAAACTCCCGCTGCTGGACACTTTTTGGCCGTGGTACCAAGCATTACTGCCCGACGATTGCTAAGATATTCACGTTAGTGTAAACGACAGCGAAGCACATCCCCGTTGCCAAGTGATATCAGCGCACACTGCAAAATACGTTATGACCAATAAAATCTGTCGTATTTCGCCCGATTCTTGAAGTTTGCAGGCCGTCCTGTTCGGACGATTGTCCGTTGGACAATCCCGTGCGATGGTAAATCCTTTGTGTGTTGTGACGCCGCGGGAAATGTCATGCTGTCTCTTCACTTGGTCTCAGTATGGATCACACCCGCCCGCCGTTCGCCACCTGGATGGATCGCATGGGAGGTAAACAAACTTACCAGCTAGCCAGCAGCTGGCTTGCCAGCCGGCCGCATGCGCAAGGGCCAAAGACGACGCGCGCGTCGTTGGTGCAAAGAGCGAAGTGTGTGCAGTACGGAGCTGAACCGCCACGTAGCGTTGTTGCTCATGGCGCTGAAGCACTTGCGCGGAGTATGAGACGGAGGTGAGGCGTCCAACGGTGCCCGCATGACGACGGGCTTGAAGCCGTGGTGGAAAAGCACGCGTCTTTGCTGCGCCTGCCGAAATGCAAATCCTCGCCTCGAGGAACTATCGATCTCGGTCGGTCAGGCGTTGATCACTGCAACTCGCGCCACTGTCTGCGTCAGGCTGGTTCAAGCCTCGGTGCGAGCGACTCCATCGTGGTGGGTCCATCGCCGGCCGTCGCGAGTCGCGAGCATTGCCGATAGATGTCCTTCGTGTCTGCATCATATCATTTGTTGGCTACTTGCCCTTTCGAGACAGTCATTTGTGCTCGGCACCTCGGATGACCACGGCGCACGCGTCGTTGCTCGACGACTCGACGCTACGTATGACTCTGAATGATATGCCTTCGTCTCGGTGGGTGCGAAGGGAGTGAGTTTGGTGAAGCGTTGGTGGAGGAGGAATCAGCAGCACATCTGGCCAGGTTGCAACCAGCACAGACGCAACGCTGTTCAACGGGTGGATGCACTCCAGCTCCTCCACCGAGCTGCGAATCCAGTCGCTGCGCGGTCGCCATTCGCCACCTGGCTTGGGACCGCTCGACGGGCGCCACATGGCCGCCCCCAAGCCGCGCAAGCGTTGCTGAGTGGACGCCCGCCTATCGCCGGTAGCCTTGCGTGCTGCTGGCCATGGAGCGCGCGCGGCGCAGAGCTGCGGGCCACCGGAAAGATCGCAACTGCCTCGACACGCCGCGCACGACGAATGGCGAGGACACATCGAGTGGCGGCGGCGGAAACCGTTTCGAGGCCGCGCCGGTCGGGCGCAAAGCAGTGTCGCTTTGCAAAATCAGGTTGGCGGGAGAGAGCGAGTTGCAGTCAGGCACTCGTATCTGCGACTGGGCAGGGGAAACAAGAACAAGAACAAGAAAAAAAAAGAAATTGGGTTTCCATATGGCGTGGAATGGTGCGGCAGCACTTGGCGACAAGCTCGTTTGATGCAACGACGAGGCGTCTCTCGTTTAACATTCTTTAAAAAAGTACAATCGAGTGAAATAGACCTAATTGTACTGGATGCAGTGAGCAATGTAAGGTAATTCAAACAGAGACCAGAGCGGTGCACAGTGGCATTGGATGCTGTTCAGACGGCGCCACTGTGCGCAGTTTGGAGGAGGTGGCCCGCTTGCTTGATCA
>JAADYH010000028.1:0-54933 GCA_023338125.1 Phytopythium aichiense
CTGCTGAAGTGCGCGCTGTTGGGGCTCTCTCGGCCAGCGGCTTTTGATCGAGCCACGCTGAGATCGGACAATTGCAAGACTGGCATGACGTGGGGACTGGAAACGCTCCACCCGGACCAGTTCGACAGAGCTGGAGCATCCGGACAGCAAAGACCAGTTGTGTGTGTTTTGCAAGGTGAAAGCACGAAGTCTGTGCTATAAATAGTCGATCGCGATTTTTGAGAGTTTGAGACGCGAGGCACACAAGGCCCTGTGGCACTTTGGACGCTGCCGTGACCCACAGGGGCCGATGATATGGGCCCGGCCTGGGCCAAGCTCCACCTCGGCGGGGTGTCCAAGAAGGCGGCTTTCTATCGCGCGCTGCGGGCGAACGACGAGCTCATGCAGCAGCTCAAGAGCGTCGGACTCGAACAAGCGCAGCTCCACGAGCTGTTCCGCATCTTCAGCGCCATGGACAAAGGCGGGTCCGGACTCGGAGAATGCAATGGCGTCGCGGACCTAACGCGTTGTGCTGTGGACGCAACAGACAGCTCGGGGGAGATCAACATGCTGGAGTTCTTCACTTACATCGGTAGGCTCGCCGCGATGTATGACCGCATCCAACACTGACGCCGCTGTTGACGGCAGACCTGACACGCTCCCGCTTTTCGGAGAAGGCCTTCGCGGTCATGGACAAGGACGGTAGCGGCGAAGTAGACTTCCTTGAGTTCGTGCTAGCGGTGTGGAACTACTGCTCGTTCACCCACTCGAGCCTCGTGCGGTTCGCGTTCGACCTGTACGACCTGGACAGCAGCGGCGAGATCGAGCGCGAAGAGGCCGCGCAGTGTATCCGCGAGGTCTGGGGAAGCGAGTGGGAGAGCAGCAACATCGCGCAGAAGATCCTGGCCAAGCTCGAGTCCATCATGCAGAACACGGCGAGTGGGCGACTCAGTGTCAACCTGTTCCAGGACTTCGCCGCGCGGCACCCGATGCTGCTCTTCCCGGCCTTCCAGCTGCAGACCGAGATCCAGCAAAAGATTCTCGGCCAGCGCTTCTGGGCACAGGCTGCCAAGCGCCGCGGGACGCTGGATCCTAAGGACTTCAACTGGGGGACAGTCGAGAAGGTAGCCAAGCTGTCGCGGGCCAACTCGCGCAACATCCTCCAGGCGATGGAATCCGATCTCGGCGAGCAACTGGACGAGCACCTTCACCTGAAGAAGACGGGCAAATCCCGGCCGAAGAACATGCTCAAGCGCTTTTCAGGCAACTTATTGCCCGCGTCTAGTGTCGGCGCGAGTATCAGTCAAGATGCAGGCGGAGCGACCTCGAGCGACGCTGTGACTGTTTTCACGACGTTGAAGACGACTGGTGATCCGCTCCGACCAACACAAAGGAAGAAGCGGTTGAAATCATCTATTCGATCATCATCCAAGTCACAAGATAGGAGAGAATCCGGACAACTCGTGGTTGAAGATATGGAGCGATAGCGTGGCCACTTGGACGGCTTGTCTTGTCTCGAGCCTGATATCGCCCTCACTCTCGCTCATGCGGCTCGCTGGCGTCCTCCTGCGACTCGCGGACAGCCTTGGGGCCATCTGGCTGTCCTCCGTTGACTGTTGCCAGGCCGTAGAAGCGGCGCACCACCATTTCGTCTGTTTCGCGCTGTCGGTCCCGAAGCCCCGCCCTGACGCCCTCCAGACGCTCGCAAAGCGCCACCACAGACGCGTCCTGGCAGCACAGCGGGGTCAGACGGGCGATTCTGGACTCTCAGACGCTAACAACGTCTTACCTGAGCATCAATGCGCGCGAGGACGGCATTGGAGGCATTCAGCAGGTTGCCGGCGAGCAGCTCGAGCCCCTCGCGCGCCTGACGCTGTGCCTCGAGCACGTGGGTCCGGGCCACGGGCTTCTTGGGCGATGCGAACGAGTCCTGGTACAGCGTCGCCAGCCGCCGCAGGTACGCCGCGCTGCGCTCGAAGCCCGCCCACACGTCAGCGTCAGCGTCAGCGTCTCCGTCAGCGCCGCCATTGTTGTCCGGCGGCTCCATCGTTGTTGAAGTGGCCGACCGAGCAAGTCCTCTCTCCCTCTTTTCGACCAATCATAGCGATGTAATTACAGTATTGACCAATCAATCGCGTTTCTAACACCTCGTAATGGATTTATTGACCAATCAAATACGCGCATCGAGCTTCAACACGGTCGCACCCCCCTGCGTCGCACTTAAGCGGGCAGCCACCCCCCACAAGATCGTCTGACGACCATCACTCTCCGCGTTCTTCTCCCTGCTGGAAGCCGGGTGGGGAAGTGAAGCCTCGGCCATACTAAAGCAAAGTCAGCGCCGGGACGCACGCGGATCCGCATCAAGGCGCGCGGCTCCCTCTCGGCGACAGACGCAGCAGGCTCCGCGCCGCCCGAGGCCGTCGCTGCCGCTGGACGCGAGGCGCCAACGGTGAGAGGAGGGGGTTACGCGAGCGGAGGCGCGGGTTACATCGAGAAATCGAGAGAGAGACGGGGGAAGGAGGAGGAAGGAGAAGAACATGAGCGCGAGCCAGCGCGCGCGGCAGGCGCGGCTCTCGCGGCAGGCGAGCGTCATGCAGGAGGCGCAGAAGGCGCAGGACAAGGACTCGCTGGACGGCCGCTACGCGCGGCTCATGGTGAGGGAGGCGGCGGCGGGGCGGTCCTTTCGGTCATCGGGGGGAAGGTGCTGACGCCAACGTGTGTGTTATGATGATGGTGACGGCGCAGGGCGAGCTGTCGGTGTTATGCGCGGACCGGGAGCACGTTCTGACGGGCGAGTCGCTGGCGTTCTTTGCCACGCACGGCCGCGCCGAGCCCGTCAAGCTGGAGCGCGAGCCGGAGCGCGACGCCGCGCTGGACAGCCTGCCCAAGGCCGCCGGCGCCGGCGCGGACAAGGCGGACGAGCTGCTGAGCGCGGATGCGGCGCGCCGCCAGCGCGTGGAGGAGCTCACGCGCTTCTTCATGGAGGCCAAGTCGGACATTGAGTTCGCGCTAGGCGGCAGCCGCGACCTGCGCGACCTGAAGGACAAGGACGGCGACGGCCCACGCGACGACGACCGCGGGGCCGAGACGGGCGACGATGAGGACGAGGGCAAGGCCGACAGCGACGCCCAGGACCCGAAGATCCTGGTCGCCAAGACACACTCCAAGTTGATCAAGGAGGCCATCGACAACCGCGTGTACAACGCCATGCTGAGCCAGATCCGGGAGCAGGACCCGGCGCTGTACGGCGCCATCCTGTGCCACCCGCTGGTCACGGGCGTGGACCCCAAGAAAGACAAGAAGAAGAAGAAGAAGCGGAAGGACCGAGAGCGCAAGGATAAGGCCCAGGCGCAGACCCAGCCCGCGAGCTCGATGCTTGCCCCGGACTTTGCCGCGCAGCCGCTCTCGCAGGACGAGATCGCACTCAATGTCGGCCGGTTCGTGGCGCGTAGTATCGCAGAGGGGTCGCTGCAGGGCCTCATGCTTGCGACGAAGCTCGTGCTGTCGTATCTGAAGGGTGAGGCCGGGCCGCCCGATTTCCCGCTTGCCTCGCACCTCCGTGTCCTTCGAGGAGAGAGTCCGCCTTCGTACCCGTCAAAACGACCGTCTTCGGCGGTAAAGCAGCCTTCAACGCCTACCACAGGAGAGGCAGGCGCCGCTGAAGACCAAGACAGAAGCTCTCTGAGTGCGGCGGAGGCGGAGGCGGAATCCGACTTTCGGCGTGTCGTCGCTGCGGTTGAGTCTGCTGGGGAAATGGACTTGGACTCGGACAGTGGGTCGCTGGCAAAGCTTCGCGCGCGCTTGAGTCGGTTCGGAGACGCTGGCGACGACGAAGATGACGACGACGAAGACGACGAAGACGACGATGACGAGCAAGGAAATGATCGGAACAGCAACGGGGAAGAAGGCGTCGATGAAGATGCGTTGATGGCGCGGGCAATTGCGCTATCACTATCGCCTGAAGTTACGCTGAAGGACGCAGAATCATCGGACGCTGGCGGGGACACCTCATCCAACATGGACGTGACGCCTCCTCCAGCCCCGGAGCCGAAGCCACGACCACCAAAGTATTCGATTGAGGAGTTGCTGGAGCTCCGGCCGTTCCAGCTCCCGCCGGCGGACACTGCTGTCGCGGTGGATGGCGTCACCGTCGCGATGCTGTTGCTCACCCAGGTGAACAAAATGTGCCTGGAGTACCTGAAGTCGTGCCGCAACGGGATCCTTCCCAGCAACTCGCCAGTGCAGCCCCACCCGCTGACGTTTATGCTCCTCAACTCGTTGTTGCTTGACTTCCATCACGCGCAAGAGAGGCTGCCAGAGTGGGCGATCGACTACGACGCGCGCGCGAAGTGGAATTTGTTCCGATCGTCGTCGCTGCTGACGCTCTTCCGTGTGGTGGAGGCCCATTTCTTCCACATTGAAGTCATGGGGACAGCTCCTGCTTCTGTCGGACTGGGTCACGTACCAAAGGCACGATCGAACCAAGACGAGGAGCCGAGCACGGGGCTGAACCCGCTTCTTGGGAGCTTGAAGTCGTTGATCTCGGGCTATATCGATTTGGAGTCGACCAGCAGCGGGTCAAGCAGCAATTCTCGCGACATCGTCGGGGTCATCATGCAAGAGGCTTCTGCGTTCTCTGCCGCGGACGTGGAAGGCGCGGCAGAGCACTACTTCGCGCGCATTCGAGAGGCTGCGACTGCTGCGTGGGTCCGAGGCATTGCGATCTTCTACACGAGGCAACAGGAACGGCACAAGATGCTGGCGTCCAAGCTCGTGGAGTGCCTCAAACTGTTGCGCTCTCCCGAGAACAGATCGAACTGGAAGTTTTACCAGCTCGATCTTCTGTGCGCAAGACTCGCGTTGCCCGATCTCGCGCAGTCCTTTGTGCCGAACTGTGTCGATGTGGTCGAGCATGACGCCACGGCTGAAGACACAGTGAGCCACAAGGGCTCCGATGGTGTTGGTAACGCGTCTGGCAAGACCATCGATGACGCGACTCTCCAGAACGCAGCGTTGAAGACGGGAAAGTCCAAGGCGAAGTGGGCTCCAGCTGTCATTAGGGCCTCGCTCGAGACAGGGACACTCAGTACTCGCTGTTTGTTTGAGTACGTCGCTGAGCATGGTCCGCCGGGACTCCTGGAGGCGACTGGGCTGGACAGCACTGGGCCAAGCGATGATCCTCGCAATGCGGAGATCCTGGCGGGCGCCTACGAACAAATGTGGGACACTGGACGCAAGCAGCAGGTGGAGGCTCTCGAGTGCATCAAGCGGCTACCTGGCGTTATCGACCTGCTGCACGAGAGCGTTCTCTCTGCTGAGTGGCCGAAGTTTTCGTTCTCGGAGACGTACGAGCTGATACACGCGCCGCTCCTGCCTGTGCTCGAGAAGCGCGAGAGCGCGGATATGAAGACTGCGTCCAACGCACGGGTTGCTCTTCTGCGCTCACTCCAAGACCTGATGGTTCAGCGCCTTGTCGGGTCTCGAGGCGACGAGTTGCCGGCCCTCGAGTTCGACGCATCTCGATGCGCCGAAACAATGACGCTGTCCGACAGCAACCAAACAGCGAAGCAACACACGGCGAAGCAGTGGGGGATGGTTATGACGACTACAGGCTGCCCTCCAAACACGGGCATCCACGAGTGGGCTGTTCGTCTCGACCGATGCGAGAAGGGCCACATCTTTTTGGGTGTCTGCACACGCGATGCCTCTGTCGCCACATATGTTGGTGGAGATCGCCAAGGTTGGGGCTTGATCGGCACGCGCGCGTTGTGGCACAATCGCAGCAAGGTCCGAGGCGACTACGGCGATGGCTTCAGCACAGGAAGCCTCGTTCGAGTCCGCCTCAACACGGACAGTGGCGCACTCTCATTCGGCGTCGACGACAATGACTGGGGCATCGCTTTCGATGGGCTGACGCAGCATGGAACCCTGTATCCCGCCATTGGATTGTATCAGCGCGATGACCAGGTCACGATATTGCCGATTCAGGTGTCGACCGACTCGAATGTCCAGCCCTCGACTGGGGAAATCGCGGCGACAAAGGGTGTGGCCGTCCCGGCGGTTTTGAAGCCCTTCCTTCACCACGCCGGGTTGCTGCTGGAATCGTCGTGCTCCTTTTTGGCCGGGCCATCGTTCGCTGATCTTGTGAACGCGTCCGAGCGCCAGTCTCAGCTGAACGATGAGCAGAAGAACGCGATTATTCGCAAGTCGGAGGAGTTGATCGCGACGCATCCGCTGCTGCTGTCGCTGGTGACGCCGCTGATCAGCTCTCTTGGATTGATTCGGAATTACCACGGCCTTGCATCTGTCCTCGCGATGCAGTTCGTTCCGTGGTGCATCAAGACCATGCAGAGCATCGAAAACATCGTCCAAGCTCTGCGGTCGCTTAGCTTGTCGCGAGAGACTGACGATGGAGTCGTGAGCGGGGACCTGATGTTCGATGTGGCTGGTGAGTGGGAGCTCAAGAGTATGGCCGCGGGAAACATTCCGGCGCAGCAATACCAGCTAACGATCACACAAGAGAAGCACGGCATGGTCCAGGGTCGCAGCAGCGGGTCCTTCACGACGGTGACTCTGAATGGACTTGTTCGCGGCACGAAGGTGTGCTTCCTTGAGAGCTGGCGCCAGGGCGGCACTTGCCTTGTGGAAGGACGCCTTCGCGCAGACAGCGTCGAGTTCAGCGGCAGCTATGAGGATGCCAAGAGCCATACGAGTGGACACATCATCGGACGCAAAATCACGCCGGGATCAAGTAACGCAGAACTTTCGTATCGGCAGCAGATCAGCACCAACTTTGTGATCCTGGAGATGACGATCGCAAACCTGCTTGGGTACTTTGGGCACGCGCTCATGCACTCGGAGCGACAAGATTTGCTCGTGGAAAGCGTTGCTGCCGCCTCTACAGCTCCCTCTGACTTCCCAGTGCTTCCTGACGGTGACTCATCGAGTTTGCTGGAAGAGCCGAAGCTCTCAGCGTCGGAAAGCTCGCCCAACGACTACGATGAGTGGGTTGGAAGCAGCCTTTTATCCGGAGGACTGCCGTTGCCGATTGTTCAGGCGCATCTGAAGCACGTTCTCGAACAAGTTGCAGACATCACGGGCATGAATTCCAGCGCTGTCGCGGCTGCAATGCCGCTGCTCAGCGAGGCGACGAAGACCTGGATGCGCGCAGTGGAGCCGAAGACCATTTCAGCGCCGTCGCCAGCTCGTGAGGCGGCGCTGGTGACGTCGTTCCGAGCCCCGAACGCATTCTTGGATGACCTCATCAACAACCGCAACGAGGCAGGCATCATTGACCGCTGGGTATCGAAGCATGTGGGCGAGTCGCCGTTTGTACGTCTTGGTGGCGAGCCGATGAAGATCGCGCGGCGCACGATCTGCGCGGCAATGGTTTGGCACACGGGCTTCGAGTCGTCGATCAAGAAGGTCATCGATTCGCCGCCGCTGAGTGCTGAGAGCGAAAAGCGACCGAACGACAACCTGATGCATGTGTGGCGTGCTGCGCAACGCGTTATCGAGTGGGCGATCCGAGCGAAGAACTCGATGGGGTCGACGTATCCAGTGATTGCTGGGCTTGTCATCCGGAAGGCTCAATTCCTGCTTGAGATCGAGCCGAGTGCTCGAGCCCTCGCGGCTTCGTCTGCTGTGTTGGCTTTGTCATCTACAGAAGTGGGCAGCAACAGCGGGCAGGCAATTGCTTCGTCGAAAGCTGCAGTGTACGAGTATGCGGAAAGGATCTGCAGCGAAGTACTGCTGCAGGTATCGCGGTTTATCGAGTCGCCGATCCGTGTGTCTGCGCTTCAAGCCAAGATGCTTGAGATCTCGACCCAGGCTTTTCTACGAAGCATTGGTCTCGCTTCGTTCCGAGGTTTTGTTGGCGACTCGGGTGGCAACTACAGAAGCATCTTGTCGGCGGACCGGCACGACACGATCCAGTCGACTGCTGTGCTGACGAGTGCGCTGCAGTGGCTGTCCCAGAGCTTGTCGGGTGGAAGCAGCCACACCCACTCAGCTGCGTTTTCGGACTCGAACGACTTTGGGTCCGACGCGATGACCTTTGCTTCCTCGTCGCAGTCGTTGGATGTCGTTGAATCGGCGCACTACCTCAGTGGGCTCGGCGGCTGCGGCAAGCACCTGAAGAACGACCTGCGCGAGTCGTTTGAGAATCTCTACGGATACTTGTGCGGTGCGCTGTCCCGAGCAACGTGGGCGAAGGACTCGGATCTTCAGCTGGTGATCTTGCTCTCGTGGGGAATGATCATCCAGCCCGATGACCACGCGTTCTTGTCGCGCGTCGGGATTTTCCGAGTTCTCCAAACTGTGCTAGACGAGGCGCGCGGGTCCAACGACGGCACCACCGACGGTGCAGCTGGGCCATCGACCCGAAGTGCTATCGACGAGAGGAGCATGCTGGCAGAGAGCAAGAAGAAGATTGTCCAAGCAGCGCTCAAGGTGGTGCACTTGCTTGCTGCTCAGGTCGCGCAAGCGGGTGACACCGCCGATGACATTCCAGGCATCGAGCTGCCTGCTGGCTCGGCGCTTTCCTTGGGTTCCATCCCGCTGCTGCGGAAGCCGTCGGGCCCAGAGACGCTCGGCAAGTCGGTGTTCCACATGCTGTACACGGAGCTCAAGAATGCGCTTGAGGAGATGCGATCGAGTCGTGCAAGACTGGACGAGGGCGACTTCGTTGGGCTTCCAGCCGACCCGGCCCAGGCGAGCGACCCCAGCACTCCGGCATCAGAGGAGGAGTTTGACGTCGGCCTAAACGACGCGCAGGAGTACTGCTACCAGATCTGTACACTACTGTACTCGGTAAGCGGGTCGCCGGTTTGCCGATCGCACTTGTCGTCATCGTCGTGGCTGCGGCTTTTGCTCGCGTTGGTCGATGTGAACTCTCCGGAAATCCAGCGCCGCATCTTGAAGCTGCTTCGACGACTGCTGCCGGGACTCGATCCGTCGAGTATCAAGGTTCGATATGACGAAGACGACAGCTTCGACATGGACAGCGATGAGGAGTTCGAGACGGACAGCAACGAGGGACTCGACCATGCGTCGACGCTGATCAACTTCTTTTTCAGCGTAGTCTCGCTGAACAACCCGCCGAGCGTTCCGATCGCGATGCTGCAGCGCTCATCAAGTGTGAGTCCAGCGGATGAAAGCGCGTCCCCGAGATTTGGCGACAACGCGGGAGGTTTAGCTGCCGAAGTGATCTTGCTGCTCCGCTCGCTGTACGAGTCTGACAAGTGGGGCGAGTACCTGAATCGATCCGTCGTCATCGCGCTCTCATCTATCCCGCGCACTTGTGTGACAGAGCTGGGGAACCAGCCAGACAGCGCCGACTCGGACGTCGAGATGGAAGACATGTCCAAGGAGATCCCCTCGCTGGATGCCTGGAAATCGCAGATGACCGGGTATTTCAACGCGCTGTCGGCGTTGTGCATCTTGGATGGTCAAATCGAAGGCATTCGAGTCGGCGGCACGGTCAAAGTCATGCCTCGCACAGGGTCCGCTGTTCAGGAGATCGCTTTCCGTGGAGCTCGCGGCACGGTCGTCGCGTACGACTCTGGAAAGTCGACAGCCGAGGTTTTGCTACACGGCATCCAGGAGGAGGACAGCAGCACTGGACAGCAGTCGCTGATCCCAAGCACCTCAGTCGCGGTATGTGTGAGCGCTTCTGTATCATTGCATTCGTCTGGGTGATTGCTGACTTGTGTGTTGATGTGCCAGCAGAACAAACCGGTGCGGATTCCAGTGGACGACTTGGTCGCGATCTCGGAGGTGGACTTGTCGGCATCCAACTTCTCGGACCCAGTGCTGAAGGCGCTGCTAATCGACAAGTTCCCGTACTTCGTTGATGAAGTCAAGAAGAGCCTTGCGCAGATCGATGCCTTGGAGAGCGGGGAGAATGCTGACATGGACGACGGCAACGGAGATGACAGCGACAACGATGACGACGATATGTCGAACGATGGATCGTCTTCGCCGTCTGCACTGGACAGCGAGATGGCGGCGAACAGCGGCGGAATGGGCGAAGAGTCCGAGGCAGAGTCAGATATCGCGTCGCCGCGGTTCCATGACACAGCGCATGGTTCGTCTGCACCCGGGAACGTGGAGCCCACCAGCGTCGCCTCCGAGATGGAGAAAGAGTCACGATTATATCGGATTTTGCTATCGTACTACGGACTTCGCTCGTCTGCGACGCTGCTCAAGAGCGAGCATTGTGCCGCTACGTTCGTCCAAGGAGTTGGCCCGCGCGGCCTCATGGACTTGCTGACCGTTGCGATCTCGGAGACACCGACCACTGCGGGAATCGGCGATATTGCGTCTCTTGAAGAGACTTGGCTAGCGCTGTGGTCTCGCTGGTACAAGATTCGAAGCGCGCACGCGGCCCCGAAGCCACCAGCAGAGCCTGCTGCAGACAAGGCCAAGAGCGGGGACGCTTCGCAGGCGGATATCGACGCGTCAGGTCCGATGGTTCAGCAAATGATGGAGATGGGGTTCCCGAAGGAGTGGTGCGACGTCGCGTTGGCTCGTTGCGCCTTCAACGTCGAGGCGGCAATCAATTTCTGCTTCGAGCACAGCAGTGAGATGGAGCGACTTGTTGCTCAGCACCGAGCGAGCAGCGAAAGCGCCGCCGGCTCAGGCGGAAGTGCGCCGAAGACACGGAAAGAAGAGGCGGAGTCTGTCAGTCCCTTGCTGGAGCAACTGTCGGAGATGGGGTTCCCGTTCAACTGGTGCAAGAAAGCGCTCGCAGCGAACCGGAACAACGTGGACGCTGCGCTGACGTGGATTCTGTCGAACGGCGAAGCACTGGAAGCCGAAGACCGCCGGGACGAGGAAGCCAAGCAGCGATCGGCTGGAGGAGAGGTCAGCGAGGACAGCGCTGCCGAGGGCACACCAGTTGAGGTAGAGAAGAAGCTGGTGCCCAACCCTCTACGCGTTGTCAGTGGCCAGGCGTGCATTGGCGAGCACGACATGATGGTGGAAGGCCTTCTTGGCGGCGGATTTGCCAGCGTCGGCGCGCCGGACTGCCTCGTTTCGGGTGGGCGTTGGTTTTACGAAGCTACGCTGCACACGAACGGGTGCATCCAGATCGGTTGGGCAGACGTCGCGTTCTCCGGCGCTGCCGATCGTGGCGACGGCGTTGGCGACGGCGCGCATTCGTGGGCGTACGACGGCTGGCGTCAACAGAAGTGGCATGGGCAGCCCTCTCCGTGGGGTTCCAAGTGGCAGCAGGGCGACGTGGTCGGCTGCGGTATCGATGTTGACGCTGGAACGATGATCTTCAGTCTCAACGGCAAGATGCGGTCGGCCAACATGGGCGTGGCGTTCCGATCGATCGACTTCGCGCGTGGCGTGTACCCGTGCGCAAGCTTCAACCGACGAGAGCGCCTCCAGTTCAATTTTGGCGGTGCGCCGTTCAAGTTCCCTCCACCACCTGGCTTCCGTCCGATTCTTCACGTGCTGAGCGATTCGGGCAGTCTGGATGCTCTGCCGAAGGGGTTCGGCGTCGTTGGCATGCGCGAGGACTGCCTGGAGGAAAATATGGGCGAGGAGAACTACTCGAGCGAGACCAGGTACTTCCCCCGGGATGCTCATCCGTCGATGCTCCGCGGGACTTCGAGTCACGGACGCAGCAGCGCGTTCGCAGCGACCACGGGCTCAAAGTCGGACGCACTGGCCGGGATCAAGGCGATCCCGGACGATCGGATCTACCTCGAGTTGATGCTGGTCACTCGCTCGCTAGCGATCTTGCAAGCGCGGCGCGCGCTGCTGACGCTGCTCGCCAAGTGGCCGGCGGACGTGGGCCCGTTCAGTATGAAGCTGTTCTTGTCGGCGACAGAAGGATCGGCTGCGAGCGGGGTTTCTGTTGCACCGGGCCATGAAGAGTCTGCTCGGCTGCTCGACTTTATCAAGCTCACGGCTGGCCTGAGCGCGCAGTTTGCCCCAGGCATGGAGCCAACCGCGACGTCAGCGCTATCAGACAGCGATATCATTCAGCTTCTTGACGCCGGGGCGACTGGCAGGTACGCGCTTGGGCTGATGACGGATATTGCGCGATCTGCTTTGTTTGAGGCGCTTTCCGCTACGATCGGCGCATCATCGAGCTTCGGGTCCATCAACTACGCTCCGTTGGTGAGTGTGATGCTGTCGTCTATCTCTTCGGAGGTCAAGCAAGCGTCTCGGCGGCAGTATGCGCGGATTCCGTGGGATGCATCGGATGCTGCGATCACTGCAAACTTTCTTCAGATCACGGCTGAAGCGGGCCAAGCGTGGTCGGATCGCGAGGTTCTGAACCACCCGAACCTGTTCCTTGCCGAGTGGATGACGAGCTTGATGGTGAGCGCGATCGATCGATATGCAGACCAGCTGCCGGAGCATGTTCATGACAAGATTCGGCAGCAGATGCTCGAAGCGTGGATCTCGTCACTCAAGTCGCCGAGCTTGTGCGTGAAAGAGCGCGGGGCGACGATTTTGGCGGGCATCTACCAAGACATTCTGCCGAAGCAGTGCCCAACCGCAATCAGTAAGGGTCTGGAGCCGATCGATGAGAGCGCCAAAACGCGCCTCAAGGCCGCGCTGGACGTCTTGCCGCTGCAGCGACTGGTGGACCTGGCGCAAGAGCGCATTCTCCGCGAGGCGCCGAACATGCCGGTTTGCTCGCGATACCTCCAAAGCATCACCGAGCTTGTCGCGGCTGCTGCGTTGGCGATGAAGGCTATGGGTGGTACCGACGATGCCCTCTTTGCCCAAGAAACGACACGGCGCCTTGACGCGTGCCGTCGGATCGAGTCCGACCTGTATCCGCTTGACCAAGCTGAGTACGAGGAGATGGTCGCCGCCAAGATCAAGGAGCAGAAGGAGCGAGAAGCCGCTGAGGCGGTCAAGGCGGAGGCGCTAGCAGCAGCGAAGGAGGCGGAAGAGGCAGCTGCTGCTGCGAATGCCGCCATCGCCGCCGCTGCTGGTACAGACGCAGCTGTGGAAGACGAGACGAGCAACGAGGCTGCGGAGGCTGGCGCGACGAGCATGGAGGTCGACAACAGCGACGCGGAAGACCAGCCGGACATCACGTTGTCCGTGATCGCCAACATGGCGAACGAAGACAATACTGCTGCGTCAGTAGCAAGCATTGGCTCACCTGAGCAGCAGCCACAATCACCGATGGACTTGCCGCCGGAAGAGGCGCCAGTGGAGAAGGGAGTGGAGTTTGCGTTCCAGTTCCCAGAGCCCGAACCGATTTACGACACAGCAATGCTGGACGAAGGCGAGAGGAATATGCTCGAGGCTGCGTCTCGCGGGATCATGGGTGAAGAAGGTCTTGCCAAGTGGACGTACGGTCACGAGGCTGGGATCTTGGCGGACACGAGCACGCAGCTATGGAGTGGCACCATCACCCAGTTCCGCCTCCAGGAAGAGGACGATGAGGAGGAGCTGCCTCAGCTCCGCGTCGGCTGCAAGGTCATTCGTGGTCCGAACTGGAAGTGGCGAGACCAGGACGGCGGGGAGGGGAAGATCGGAACCGTGGAGGGCATCTCTCCCTGGAGTGGCATTGACGGCGAAGGCATGTCGGTTCGGTGGCCAAACGACTCGCTGTACACTTACCGGTGGGGCGCCGACGGCAACTTCGATCTGATCCACGTGGAAGTCGACGACGAAGGCAACATCACGCACCAGTATCCGACGCCGAAGGCGAAGAACGACGACGAAGGGATGTTCGGGTCGGAGGTTCACCTCGGCGTGCTCCTCCACCTGTTGCATAGCGAGGACAAAGTCGTTGCCGTGGATGGTGGAGAAGAAGCGATGAAGGTGACTGGCATCATGGAGTTCCCGGACTACAGCGCCACCATCAGCGTCGTCGGGCTGCGGTACGCCGACGGCTCGCTGTGCGTCCAGGAGCTGCAGATGACTAGAGGAAACCCTGATATGGGCTGGACGCTGCGCTTCGGAACGGAGAAGTGGCAGCCTGGTACCAAGTACAGGCTTCGCCCCGCGACACCATCGGACGGCTCGAGCGAGTCGCCGTTGCGCACAGTTGACAGCCTCCAGGGTGAGTACTCGCACCATGCATTCAAGAACGGCGCGATCGTCCAAGTGCGTGGAGAAGTCGCCGTGTCGACGCGCCACCTGTTCACGATGGACACGTACAACCACTTTCCGACGCTGGGTATCTCAGAAGAAGGCATGACGGTGACGTGTCTGAGTGGCGAGTCGCGCAATCTTGCGCTGGGCACAGTCGGGTTCGCCACCGGCATCCACTACTGGGAAGTCCGAGTGGACCAAGCCGAGTTTGGCAGTGTCTTTATCGGTGTCTGCGAGAAGGCCGGGCCTCCTGGTTCACAAGCCGCGCTGTCGAGTCGGTTGAACCGATGGCATGGCTGGGGCTTCGTCAACTTTCGCGCAACCTACCACAACAGCACGGAACGCATATACGGCGACCACTTCAACGCTGGCGACACGATCGGCGTGCGGCTCGACATGGAGCAGGGCAAGCTGTCGTTCTTCGTGGACGGAATCAAGTTTGGCGAGCACATCGTGTCGGACCTCGGCGTGGCGTTCGACAACGTCAAGGGCGAGCGTCATTCGCGTACGCTGTACCCGTGCATTGGCATGCGCAAGGGCGGCGACCGTATCAGTCTGAACGGCAAGTGGATCTCGATGCCGGGTGTCCCGCCGCGCCAGATTCTGTCAGACGTGATCGACGTGAGCAAGTCGCTCCATGCGTGGTATCTGTCCATCCAGAGCGGCAAACAGGACACGAAGCCTGTTGTTCCCATGTCTCCGATGACTGGCGTGACGACAAGCGCTGGCGCGCCAACGACGACAGCAGACCTATCTCGGACGATCCAGCTGCCTGACTCGCTGCTGCACGAAAGTTGGCGCGAGTGGAAGCGGTGGGCGGAGAACCGCTACCAGCGATGCCCTTGCCGCCCAAGAGGGGTGGTGGTGGACTTTGACACGTCCCTGGAGTCGTGTCTGGCGGTGAGCAACGCCGCTGGTCTCAGTGCCCCGTTCCTGGCGGGCGACCGCGTGCGCATGATCTCCAAGTGCGGCCAGGAACTCAACCAGCCGGAAGAGGCGGTGATTGTTGGCACCTACCGCGGGTTCTTGTGGTACCGCGTCGAGACGCAGGGCAACGAAGGCGCAGACGAAGGCCGCGCGTGGGCGTGGTACTGGTCTGCGAGCGAGCTCGTGGAGTTGATCCTGGTGCGCCGCAACGGGAAGGACATGACGCTGCTGGAGAACGACGCGACTGATCTGTCAGAGTACCAGAACAGCCCCGAGAACGTGCCATTCGCGCCGCGCTCGGAGCTCGAGCAGCGCGCGCACACGGACTTCAACGCCTTTGTCGAGCTGGCGACGCGCAACCACTCGACTGTGTCGGACATGCAACTTGTTGAGCGACTCAACATGTACTGTGCGACCGTCGGCGTGGAGGTGATCAACCTCAAGATCTTGGACGTGGTGACACCGGAGGAGTCAGGTGCAGTGAGTGAGGCGCCTGCTGCTGGCGCTGGCGCTGCGCCTTCGAGTCACTCTCGGCCGAGATCGTTGGTTCTTGAAGGTTACTTCTCGTCGCCAGCGCTCAAGTCCATCACTGGCCCAGAGATGCGCGCACGGTGTGCAGTCTTGCGGGTCCTGAACGGCAAGATCGGCCGTGTGTTGCCGATGATTTGCATCGAGCCGAGCGACAACGCGACCAACGCGATCGAAGTGGCTCGCTCCGGGTCCACAAGCAGCTCGTCGTCCTCGCGCTCCGAGTTGCTGTCGACGAGTCTGAAGTTGCGGTCGCTGCGCCGACTCGTGTTCACCTCGACGAAGCTCGCGTTCTGGGACGACGTCCTGCGCGCGACCACGACGAGCACGCCGCTTCCGTCGGACGAGTACGAGGACCCGCGGGAGATCCGAGTCATTCGCATCAACCGCATCCAAGCGCAGCCGTCGAAACTGAGCCTGCTGCCGCAGCCGGGAGCCCGCTTGCGCCGCTCGGTCTTCGGCCAGCTGTACCGCGAGATGCGCGCGTGGAACGACAGCTTCTTCCGCCGCGCGTACGTGGGCAAGGGCCACGGCGGCCAGAAGCGAGCATTCAAGGTCAAGTTCCTCGGCGAGGGCGTGAACGACTACGGCGGCCCGTACCGCGCCGTGTTCGAGCAGGTCGTGGATGAGCTGCAGATGGACAACGTCGAGCTCGCCAAGGGCGAGTTCGGCCTGCTGCCGTTGCTGATCCCGTGCCCGAACCGCCGAAGCGGCACTGGCACAAACCAGGACAAGTTCTTGCTCAACCCGTCGTGCGGCACGTCGCTCGTGGCGAACGGCCCCATGGCGCTCGACCTGCACCGGTTCCTAGGCAAGATCATCGGCACGGGCGTGCGGCATGGGCTTCAGATGGGGCTCGACTTGCCGTCGATGGTGTGGCGGCCACTGGCCGGCCTCGATGTCTCGCGCCAACACCTGGAGAGCGTCGACGTGGTCGCTGCCAACAACCTGAGCCGCGTGGAAGAGCTGAGCGCAGGCGACGAAGCTGCAGCCGATGTGCTCGAGTACCTGACGATGTCGACGCCTCTGAGCGACGGTACCGAGGTGCCTTTGTTCCCGAACAGCGAGAAGACACCGGTGACGATGGCGAACCGCGAGATGTACGTGCGTCTGGTGGAGAAGCTGCGGCTGACGGAGAGCAGCCAGCAGCTCTCGGCGCTCAAGGACGGGCTGGCGTCGGTGCTGCCGATGGAGCTGGCGCCGCTGTTCACGTCGCGCGAGCTCGAGGTGCTCATTTGCGGCCGCCGCGAGGTGGACGTGGACCTGCTGAAGCAGTGCACCGAGTATAGCGACGGCGCGGAGGAGAGCATGGCGCACGTGCAGGCGTTCTGGGAGGTGCTGCGCGAGATGACGAGCGAGGACCGCACGTCGTTCCTGCGCTTCGTGTGGGCACGCAGCCGCATGCCCAACAGCGCCAAGGACTTCCCCATGAACTTCAAGCTGCAGACGGCGCACGACGCCGGAGTGCAGGGCAACCCGGACGCGTACCTGCCGCACGCGCAGACGTGCTTCTTCGCGCTGCGCCTGCCGACGTACTCGTCCAAGGAGATCCTGCGCGCCAAGCTGCTGTACGCCATCCAGAACTCGCCCAACATGGACGCCGACGTGCGGCTGCACAACGCCGAGGGCTGGGCCGACGCCTGAGGCGTTGGCAAAGCAGTGAGAGAGAGTGAGAAGAGAGAGAGAGAGACGAGAGAGAAGAGCGAGGATTGAGAGGCGTCAGTCACACGAACATGAGGCTCTCCGGACGCTAAACGACCGCAAACTCGTCTCAATGCATGTGTTGAATACCTTTGTGCTTGAATGTCCGTGGTCTAACGCAGTCCATCGCTCATGAAGCGGCGCACGACGAGGCTTGTGCGAAGGCGAAGGCGAAGGCGAAGGCGAAGGCGAAGGCGAAGGCGAAGGCGCCATGCAGGAGATCCTTTGACTGCGAACCGAAGGGCTGTCGCGTGTGCGGCATGCGGAACGCGTCTGTCCCACTTCAACTTGTGCTGAGCCAGGGCGTCTGTGATGTGGCGCACACACCCTCCACACGTTTCTCCATCCACGCCAAATATCGTCCAATCGCACGTCTCCGCTTCTATATTTAGCCAATCCACGGGGGTTTCACGCCTTTGTCTCCCCCCGTGCACCCGTCGCCATCCCATTTCCCGACCAAGCCACCGCCAAGCAAGCGTCTCCGTCGTTCCCGACGCTCCAACAAGAAGCCCCGACGCCCACGCAGCAGCCATGACGGAGCAGAGCGAGCCCGTGACGGTGGTGGCCAGCGCCGAGCCCGCGAGCCCTGCGGACGTGCACGTGACGGAGGTCAAGGCGCACAAGAAGCAGCCGCAGTCCTCGAGCTCGTACCGCGTGCTGTGCTGCGGCAACTCGGCGCTCGACCTGGCGCTCATCCCGCTGTGCCTCGTGGGCGTGTACGTGCTCACTGGCGCGCTGTTCGCGCTCTGCATGCGCGCCGTGCTGCAGACGGACGACACGTCCACGGCGCTCTGGACCTTCTTCGTGGTCTACGTCGCCTTCGTCGCCATGCTCGGGCTCGTGCTCGTCACCACGGCCTACGAGAAGCGCATGATTCAGGCCCACGCGAACGACCAGGAGTAGCGGTGTGAACACCCAGCTGCTTCACAGGGGAGGCAGCCAGACAGCCGCCCTTTCACTATCCAATACACGTCTTCTCCTCCTCCATGTTGCCCGGACGATCAATCGATCACCTTCGTCGGTCACCTCTTGCCGACCGGCGGGGCCAAACTGATGGAAACGACGTTGTCGCCGCGCAGGAAGAGCTGGCGGTGGTACGCGCGCTCCACGGGGACGCCCTTGCGGCGGTTGCGCGCGCGGCTGGTGCTCGAGAAAACGGCGTCCGCCGGCGCGCGCAGGCCGTCGCGCACCTCGTGCAGCATGCGCTCGTGCGCCGCGAGCGGCACCGACTCAAGCGTCACGTCCATGAGCAGCAGGTTCAGGTGCTTGTCGAACGCCTTGAGCAGCCCGGCGCAGGACCCGCGCACCGAGTTGACGCGCCGCACGACCACCAGCACGCGCTTGCGCTGCAAGAAGCAGTCGCGCAGCAGCGTGAACGGGCCCTCCAGGTACGTGTCTGCGCGGACGCCATTCACCATGAGCGAGACGCCACCAAGAAGCGTCCAACACAACCACCGACGCCCGAAACAACGACATCAACGCACCGGCCAACAGCTCGAAGAGCGTCGGTTCTCGGGCCGGTGACCGCGACGGAACAGCAGCGAAGATGGAACGAGTCGCTGCTGCTGGGTTCGGCTTCTTGGCGCGCACAGGAGTGATCTGGTGGTTCGGGTCTGACGCCGGCAGCTGGCAAGCAGCAGCACGCGCGTGTGTCAGCTCTCGACTCGCATCGGATCAGCATCAGCAACGGGACGCACCAGCGGGCGGCACTTGAGAATGTTGTCAAGCGGGAACGCGCGGGGCTCGGGCAGCACGACGGACGCTGCGCCGAGCGCCCGCAGCGCGTCGAACGCGGTCGAGCGCAGGTCCAGCGCGCCGCCTGTGCTCGGCGCCAGCTTGTACGGCTTGAAGTCGTGCTGGTACGCGCTGGCGTCGGCGGCCTCGGCCTTCTTGACATGGATATCGGGCGGCGACAGGTCGGGCGCGGCGCCGTACTTCTTGCGCAGCTTGGCGCACAGCTGCGCCTCGCGGCCCGCGAACTTGCGCACGATCTCGGCGCTGCCATGGGGGAAGTGACCACGTCGGTCAGTGTCGGGCGGGATTGCGGCGCGAGTACGCAGGACCAAACGCCCGGAGGCGCACCGATCGATAGGGGAGAGGAAGAGGAACAGACTGCGCACATGTTCTGCTGGTTGCCGGCGTTGTGCTCCGCGTAGAAGGCGCGCAGCCGCGCCTCCATGAGCGCCGGCTCCATAACTCTTGATCGCGCGCCTTGGTGGTCAATGTCACACTTGCACGCACATCCCACTTTAGTGCCTTGCCAATGTTCCTTTTGCTGTCATTCTCACTTTAGTGACACGATACTCCGTGTTTTTGCGTCCGGGAGCTGATGCAAAGCGCGGGTCCGACGGCCGCCGCGCAAGAGCAGCGCGCGCGGCTTGGACGCGACCGCAGGCACTTCGTGCGCGCCTGGCGCCATGAACACGGGCGAGACGCGGTCTCCAACTGGCAGTGGTGGCGATGGAGGTGGAGCAGCGGCAGCGGCGGTGCCATCGGTGCGTGCGCTCAAGCTGCAGCTCTTCTACCGGCTGCAGGCGCGCGGGCCGCACGGCGCGTGGACGCGCTACTGGACGGGTTTCCAGCAGTTCCTGGCCGCGCGGATCGCGCTCGAGGAGTTCCACGCGCTGGCGCGCGAGCTGCTGGCCGACGACATGCGTACGTGACTCCAAGTCTCTTGGGCTTGGCGCGTCCGCCGACTGACAGAGCGTGACGTGGCGTGTGGTGGATCTGATCGCGGATAGACCTGCACAATCAGTTCGTGGTCGCACTGCTTGGCGTGGCGCACGGCGGGGGGCCGGTCGGTGGTGCTGTCGAGACGGTGGAAGGGCCGGCGGATGGGAGGAGACCAAGCTTGGTGATGCAGCAGGCGCAGAGCAACGGGGAGGCCGCGGGGAGAGCAGCGGCGTCGAATGGGACGCCCTCTGTGGTGCAGGTCAAGCGGGAGCCGGGTGCGGAGGATGCAGGTGGGGCGTAGGGCGGTGGATGCGGTGTGAATGTGCGAGATCTCGCTGGCTGACGCCCGTGCGGTCGACTTGGAAGTGCATTCAGGCCGCCACCATCGCCACCACCACGACGGCCACCACCACCGCACCTCTGGTGACCATCGACACAAGCACCACCATCACCGCCACCGCCATGACAGCCATGACAGCCATGGGAGCCGCCACGACAGCCAAGAGCAAGACCAGCGCGACCTGCAGCTCAAGCCGGAGCGCCGACCAGACGTGCAGCAGCAGCAGGAGCAGCATCATCACCATGCTGGTAGCAGGAAGCGGGCGTTCTCTAGCATCACCACTGCGAGCGCTGCCACCGACGACAATGGTAATGCTCTCCGTCATCTCTGCCTGCTATCTGACGATGCTCAGGTGTGCTAATCTCCAATTGCTGGCGCATCTACACCTCGCGATACCAGCGGCTAGCAAGTTGCTGCACTTGGCCTCGTCGGGCCACCGCGCGCACCACGCGGACGACGACCACCAATCGGCCAAGCTGCTCATCGGCCTCGGCCAGGCCAGCGCGCTCATCAGTCCACAGGCCTCGGACGGCGAGCGCTCTCGGCGGTCCGCGTCCCCCGATGAAAGCAGCAGCAGTGCGTCGACCGGTGAGTACGGCGACGACAGAGGGGGATGAAGTGAGGAAGGGAGTGCACAGAGGGAGAGTGAGAGCAGGCTGACGGCCCGCTATGGATCAAGAGAGGAGAGCAGGCAATGCGTTGATGAGTTTGGACTGTTTGTTGTGCGACTGCTTGTCGTTCATGAATGAAAGGCAATGGAAGACCTGCTTGAACCGACACCGCGTCCATCGTGATGCCCTTTCGAGTCGCGCGTCGCTTTGAACCAGACGACAAGATACGATTCGTCTTGACTCGTCACGACGCAGGACGAGGGTCGAGATGGCCGTCGAGATGGCGGTCGGTGACGCCTTGAACGTCAGCGCCGTCCGTCCGGCTGCCAGCGCCAAGGCGGCCGAGTCCAGGGCACCGTCGCTGTCGTCGCGGGAGCTGCTGGACGCGATGGTTGCTGGCACGCAGCGGCTGGACGGCATCCTGGACGGACTGTGCGCCAGCGGCCAGCGTGAGTCTCCGCTCGACGAGGGCACAAGCACCATAGCGAGTGGCTCAGTTGGGATAAACAGCGTCGTTGGTCGAGCCGAGAGCTTTGAGGTGGCGTTGCTGCCGTCGTGGTCCGCGGCGATGCAGTGGAGCTCGCTGACGTTGTGGTGGTGCGTGCGTAGGTGCTTACGACAATGCTTCAGGCATCGATCGGCCATCAACGCTGCTGTGACGTCGCTCTGGAAGACGTTCGAGCACTGGACAGCGAATTGGTCTGCGAAGACGAAGACCAGCCTTCATGGTGGCGAGAGTTCACTCAGCGGACATCGCTGTCCCTCCCGACTGGAGTCATGCCGGCAGCTTTATCCTTGCCACCCATCGAATACTCAACGGGACTGCTGCCTTCAGGGTTGGCGTTGACGCTCGTTGAGCGCCGTCTTTGGCATGAACTTGCTACCTGCGACCACCTCCTACCTGATTCGACGGCGAAAGCGCTCGTGCACAGAGCTTTCCAGCACCTCCAAGCGCACTCGGAGTTGCTCCAGCGTGGAGTTCGATCGGCCATGGGACTGGAGTGCGACTCCTGGAGCAACAATGAAGACAAGCAGGAGAGCCAAGCAACAAGCAGAGCGCCGTGGTGGACTGAGCGCGACCGCCAATGCCAGGTGGGTCCTTGAGGCAGCAATCGTGTGTGTGTTCTCCACGACCTTCGAGCTCACTGTGATTGCGCACAGGTTTCAATCGACGAAGGCGAGCACGACGGCGCGTGGGGGTTGCGTCTGGCCCTAGATGTCCGGTCGCGACTGGAAAGCGCTCGTGTGGACGACAAATCGATCGACGCAGCCACCTCTGAGCCTGAAGCGCGTGTGACGCAATTGGTTGCAGCGAAGATGCGGCACTTGGTGTTCGTGTCGAAGCGCGACTACGACAAGTCGGATGGAGGATTGGTGGCGTCATCTTGCTCGCTTGAGCTGTCGCTCATTGCTGACGAGACCGCCGCAGCGGTGGAGGAGCCAGCCAGCGAGACACCCGTGAGCGAGGACCAGCAGCAAATAGATGCCGCCTCAGCATCACCAGCGTCAAAGATGCTGCCAGATGATCTCCAACTCTTTGTCTCTGGCAGCCTCGCGAGTAGCGCCACGAGTGAAGACGAAAGCGCAGTCTGCTGGTCGCCTGCGAGCGCGTTCACCCGCCTCGAGATCCCGTCGGTATGCATCTCACATTCGAATTGACGCTTGTATGATTGACTCACTCTCTCCTTGCTGACGCAGACGCTGCCTCGCCCGAATCGGATCGTGCAGGCCTCGTGTGGGCGTCTCCACTCGCTCTTCGTCAACGACCTGGGCATGGTGTTCGCTTGCGGCCAAGCCATGCACGGCGCTCTCGGCATCTCGGACGCGTCGTCCGCCGCTCTCTCACCCAGCGACTTGATCACCACGCCGATGCTAGTCGAGTTCTTCCTCGAGAAGTTCCTGGTCGTGACCCAGGTCGCGTGCGGCGGAGACGAGCTGACGGGTGCCCACTCGGCGGCTGTGACAACTAGCGGCGAGCTTTTCACGTGGGGCTCGGGCGTCGCGCTAGGCTCCAGATCGCTGCGCAACGCCTTCAAGCCGCAACGTGTTCGCTTCCCCGTCGATGACCACAGGGATGGTGATGAAGACGGCTCCAGTGGCGAGGTAAAGATCCAGTCGGTCGCGTGTGGATGCGGGTTTGCCGTGGCGATCGCTAAAGACAACGGGCTGGCCTTCGCGTGGGGTAAATGGAGCGAGGGGCGGCTCGGACTGGGCCGCATCCCAGTGATCGAGCGGGTCTCGCGTCGCCACGGCGGGCGGAAGCAGCTCCAAGCCTTCCAACTCTCACCGCGACGGCTAACACTGCCCGTGCAGAGTGATGCCAGCAACCCCGTAACCTCGAAGGGAGAGTCCAAGCCGCCAGCGTTCGTCAAGATTGCGTGCGGCGATGCGCACTGCGTTGCTATCACGACGGACGGACGAGTCGTGTCGTGGGGTCGAGGAGGCAGCGGACAGCTCGGCGTTGGAGCACTGAGCGACTCGCTGTCCCCCGTCTCCATGGCTGTGGAAGGAGATCGGTGGCGAGACGTCTCCGCTGGCTCGGACTGGAGCATGGCGCTTGACTACGACGGTCGCGTCTGGTCGTGGGGCGGGTGCGGTTCTGGAGCACTGGGCATGGGCGTTGCCGACTCGACCAGAAGAAGACTCGCAACACAAGCGCTGCTGGAGCGACACGAGGAACTCGTCAACCGCCAGCGACACCGCGAAGCCGACGGGACGAACGCTGATCGTTTCAAGCAACCCGAGACGAGCGGGAGTGACCCGGGGCCGCGACTCTCGTGGATGACTCCGCATCTAATGCCTGCGTTCGCCGGTGGAGACGTGGCGATCGTCAGCATCAGCGCCGGAGTCTGCCACGGCGCCGCGCTGTCCCAATCCGGCGCTGTGTTCGTTTGGGGCGACGACGGCAGCAGCAACAAGCTCGACGGCTCGGTGGACGTTAGCAGTCCGCAAGTTGTGGACCTCGGAGGACACAACATGGATGCTCCGACAGTGGTCGAGGCAGTCGAGTGCGGAGGGCGGCAGGTCGTGGCGCTGGCGTCGAGCGGTGGCTCGCTGGCTCGCGACCTTGGCTCGCTGTTCCAGTGCTGCATGCGGATGTCCGAGCGGGATGAGAGCAAGGCGGTCGCGGACGACTGGGCGAGTCCGGACGTCGCGCTGCTCGTGTCGGGCAGGCGGCTGCTGGCGCACAAGGTGCTGCTCGCGCGGAGATCGCCTGCACTCCGCCGTCTGCTGCTCGACCAGCTCGCAGCCTTCGACGCCAGCTCGATCAGTTCGATCAGTCCGCGTGTGCCGGAGGTGCTGGTGCCGTCGCTGCGCTTGGACGTGGCGCGAATCGTGCTTGAGTACATTTACACGGACGCGGTCTCGCTTCCTTGCCAGCTGCTGTCCATGCTGCAGGAGCAACAGCAGGAGCGTCGAAGTAGCGCCCACGTCGCCATCTACCTGGCCAGAGACGTCCTCCGAGCCGCGACGGAGCTGGAGCTGCCTGGGCTCGCTCGAATCTGCCGTGAGCGGCTGGTCCCGGCGCTTTCGTCCGCCCCAGCGCCTCGAAGCGTCCACGACGGTAACGACGAAGAGACTTTGACGCTGAGCGAGAGTCTGCGCGCCGCGTACGGCGACTCAACGTGGTCGGACGTGACGCTCGTCGCTGACGGTCGTGAGTTCCCAGCGCACCGCTGCGTCTTGATGGCGCGCAGTGAGTACTTCCGGCAGCAGTTGAGAGGTGACCGGCAGCACTCGGGCGTCGTGGTCGTCGAGGACTCGCCTGAGCGCCTCAGACGCGTGCTCGACTTCATCTACAGCGACCAAGTCGGTGCCAACACCACGGACGTGGATAGGAGCGAGGACGACGAAGAGTTGCAGCGCGCGCTGGAGGATCTGGCGGCAGCCCACAGGTACGGGCTGGAGCGCCTGATGCGCGCGTGCGAGCGCCGCATGAGCGTCACTGCCGGCAACTGCTGGGCGGTGCTGGCCGCCGCCGACCTCGCCAAGGCCTCGCAGCTCAAGCTCGCGGCGCTGGTATTCGCTCAGCGCCACCTCCCGAACGTTGTGCTTGGCAGCGGGCTTGACGGCGGCGACGGAGGCTTCGAGCGCTTCCGGCTGGCCCACCCGGGCGTCGTGGCCGAGCTGTTCGCCAGACTCCAGGCAGCCGAGCGCGAGGACCGACTTATGACGGTGCGTCCCCCGCTCTGATGCTGTGAACACGAAGTCGATGCTGACGGGATGAGTGGTGGCAGGACTGGAAGGCGAGCGTGGAGCAGCGAGCGCGAGAGGAGCAGAGGGAGGAGGCGCGTGCACGGCAGGAGCGGCAGGCCGAGGCGCGCTTCCCGTGGCTGGCGCTGACGCTGGCGACCACGTTCGGCGCGCTGTTCCTGGCGCTGGTCCAGTCGCCAGCGCTGCGATTCCACCCGGCGGTGCCGGCGCTCAACCTGCTGGCTCTGGCGCTGCTGGCGATGGCCGTCGTCCTCGGCTGGCTCGAGCGCATCTAGCAGCATGGAGGCGGTCAAGGCACGTACAGGCAGAGGAGATGGCACGACAGCCAGGAGGCGGCTGGTGGATGGTTGATGGATCGCGCGGGCGCTGTATTGACTCGCTCGCTGGCTGTTCCCTGGCGGCGACGGCCTACCAGCCGTGCTGTCTATTCGTCCTCGGGCTTGGGGCGGCCGTCGGCGGCGGCAGCGACGGCCGAGGCGGCGGCCTCGTCGCCCTCCGAGGCCGTGTGGCCCGCGGGCTTCATGCGCTGCAGCTTCTCGAGCCACGAGACGGCGCTGACGGACGCGTCGAACGAGCGGCGCGCCGAGATCTGCTGCGGCGAGTAAATAAACACGTCCTCCTTGAGCTTCTCGTCGATGTTGGCGGCCGTGGTCCACGCCGCGCGCTGTTGCTTGAGCTCGGCCACGACGGCCAGGCGGCGGCGCGCCGCCTCGGCCTCGCGCGCCTCGCGCACCAGCTTCTTCTCCTCGAACCGCTGCCTGCGTTCCACAGTAGCAATGGCAGCTCGTCAGACCGAGTGACTGAGTAGAGGAGCAGGTGCAGGGATGGACGCACCGGACGAGGGCCTCGTGGCGCGCCTTCTCCTCGGCCACCTCGGCCGCGCGGATGGCTTGCTGCTGGCGCTTGATGGCCAGACGCGCCGCCTTCTCCTTCATGATCTTCTGGCGCTGGGCTCTGCGTTTTCACACACACGAGGCGTGAGCCTCTCGGTCGACGCGGCGACTGCCACGGGATGAGGATCGAGCGACGCACTCGGCATCGCGCGCGAGTTTCTCCTTGCGGCGCTGCTCCTCCACGATGAAGTCTTTGCGCAGCAGCGCCACCTCCTGGCGGTACTCGGCGCGCGCCTTGACGAACGAGTAGCCGCCGTCCGTCGCCGTCGACAGCTGCAGCAGCATCCGCACATTGTCAAGAGAGGCGTTAGTTCAACCGCCCGTAACTCGGCAATAATCGAGGGGAGGAAGCTCAGAGGCGGCTCGATCGAACTGCCGAAGAGACGAGAGCGGGACGCACCGAGCGGGCGAGTGAGGCGCAGCCGGAGGCGCGCAGCAGCTTAGCGGGCGTCGAGGCCATCATGGTGCTGGAGCCGTCCCCGTCGGCCAATTGCGGTGTCGTCGCCGACCACTGATTGGGGCGAAACACAATTCAGAAATGAATCGTGAGTGGTCTGATGGATACGTCGTGTGGGACACATCACAGTTGATAAAGTCTGGAGTGACATCACAGTACGACGCATGTTGTTGTGGAGGTTTGAAATGGTGTGGGCCACATGATCGAATTCGTTGACGCCTGTCCCCAGCTGGTTGATCCTGCACAGAGTCGACGGACGCAGGACGGGACAGCAGCTGCACTTGGCGCCGTCTGGAGCGGACGAGAGCACTGCAGCCTGATCCGACCTTCATGTTCCTTATCGAAGCGGGAGAGAGACGTCCAGCAATGCGCGAGTGGAGCTTGTGGCGGCGGCAATTTGCTCCACGGTCTCCGCTCGGTGATACGTTCGGAGGTGGTGGGTGCTCGCCTTTTTTCGCCAATGGGTCATTCAACGAACATATTTCAGTTCCCTTCAACTTTTCAACCCATGAATACACTGAGTTAAGTGTTGAAATGACCAGAAAACGGACTGCTCAATTAAACCTCGTCGTTTGTTGAGAAAAAACCTTGGGCAAACCGTGACAGAGACAACAACAACGCGCATCTCGTCGGCACAAACGCCGAAGCGCCAAGCGGGAAGAAGCATCCGCCGCCGCCGCTCCCTCTGCTCCCCGCGCGGTTTCCTCGCGCTCTTCGCCCCCCGCGCGCCGCCGCCGCCGCCCTCTGGAAGTCTCCGCCTCCTGTCCAGCTACCCGTCCGTATCCCTCCCGCCGGAATCGGCCCGGTAGAAGCGGAGAAAGCAAGCATGGCGTCTGCGCGCGGCAAGCTGAGCGAGAAGGACCTCGAGGTCCACCGCGAGTACATGAAGAAGTACAAGATGCAGTCGAGCGACCTGTCCAAGGCGCCCATGAAGTACAAGGACCACTACGACACGCTGGGCGTCTCGCGCGAGGCCACCCACACCGAGGTGCGCCGCCCTGCCGGTCTCCGAGTGCCTTGTTTGACTCGCCTGATGGCTGACCGCGTTGCTTGCTTCCTTGCTGCCTCGCTTCCTCGCTTGCTGCCTCTGCAGATCCGCAGCGCGTACCGCAAGCTGGCGCTCAAGTTCCACCCGGACCGCAACGCGAGCGCCGAGGCGCAGGAGCGGTGGGAGGGCGTGCCGGCGGCCTACGCCGTGCTGTCGAACCCGAACGACCGCATGGAGTACGACGCGACGCTGGTGACGCGCGACGCGCTCGTGGAGTTCTACAAGGCGTACAACCCGGCCAAGCTGGACAACGCCACGATCCAGACCATCATCGACGGCTGGTACGGCCGCGAGGTCGAGCTCTTCCGCATGCTCAACGCCAAGTACGAGATCGCGCCGCACCAGGGCACCAACAAGAGTCTGCAGCGCCAGGCCGCGGCCATGCCTATGGACAAGGCGCGCGCCATCCGCCGCGACTCGCTCGCGGCCAAGGGCAAGGACGCCGCCTCGGCCGAGATCTCGTGGGCGGGCACCCTCGGCTCGGCCTTCTGCTGCAAGAGCGCGCTGTCGCGGCTCGCCAGCTCGACGTACTACGAGGTCGAGACGCAGAGCCCGGGCTTCGTCACGGTCCACGGCCACTCGGACACGCCCGGCCAGGCCATGCCCTCGACGGTGGCGTCGCCCGTGACGCCCACGGGGCTGTCCAAGCCCATGAGCCCGCCCGACGCGCCGCCGCTCGCGGCCGACGGAGACAACACGTCGACGGCGACGACCGAGGACGAGGGCGGCTCCCCGGCCAGCGTCACGTCCGAGGAGGACGTCGGCGGACCGGCCAAGCCGGCGCTCGCCACCGCTTGCTGAGCGAGTTGGAGCTCACGGTGCAGCACGCCGGCACGTCCAGCCGCCGCGGCCGTATTATTATTATTGTCTTCTTCCCGGCGTGTCCATGTCGGCGGCCGTACCATGGCCCTGTCGGTTGGTTCTCCAGACATGCGAACGTCGAACCCGTTGGATGGTTGGCTCTCCACTGCCATTGTGCCTCGCATGAGCTAATAAATTCATTCCTAGTCGACGTTCACGCCACACGGACGCGAGCTGCTGCTGCTCGCCCTACTTACTGTTGCATCTCCTAACTACTACTACACGCGCACTCGGCGTCGGTGTCACCGCGCGATTCCTTCTCGTGCGGCCGCTACTCCCACCGCCTCACATGGTGTCCGACAGCTGCGAGAAGGACCATGAGGGGACGCTGACGGCGGCCTCGCGCCACTGCAGGTCGGCCTCCTCGATCCAGTGGCCCAGCGACAGCCGCGTCTTGCTGGTGATCGGCTTCTTGTCCTGCGTCGGCTCCTCCTTGCACACCGCGTCGATCGTCAGCGCCATGGGCATGTCGGGCGGCGACAGGTCGAACGCGATGCTCGTCATGTCGACCATGGCCGGGTCCGTCCACTCGTCAAAGCTCAGCGGCGACACGGCGTACTCGGCCGAGCTCAGCTCCTTGCTGCTCGGCGCTGTCATATCCATCAGCGAGAACTTCCTGACGTCGCGCAGGCTGTACGCGTTCACGGCCTTGGGCTCCGCGTCGCTGATGCTCGAGAAGAAGGCGGCTGCCTTGGCCTTCTCGGGCGACGGGGAGAGCGAGCGCTCGATAGCCGCCGCGCTCTGCTCCGCCGCCTGCGGGAGCGGCGTGCTCGGGGCCGAGAGCGGCGAGGCCGGCAGCGCGGCGGGGCTCGCGGCCATCTCGACCTTCTGGCCGATCTTGTCGGCGAAGCGCAGGAACTCGCGGACCCAGTAGTCGACCTCGGCGGCCTTGAGCTCCTGGATGCGCAGCGCGTAACCGAACTTGCAGCGGTACTGGATGTGCCAGTAGAAGTGGTTGCGCAGGCTCGACACGCGCTTCTGCAGCTTGATGTGCAGGTTGTAGCAATAGCCCTTGTGCTGCTGGTAGAAGAAGTTCTGCTTGCCGATGGCCTGGCCCGCGTACTTCTTGGTCACGCGCAGCGGGTCGCATTGCAGCAGGCTCGCGATAAAGCCGCGCAGGTGCAGCCCGTCGACGAGCGGCAGCGCGCCGGCCTGGAACTGCTTCATCATCATGTTGGCGTACTTGTGCTCGTCCACGCTCCACTTGCCCTTGCGCGCCATCGAGTTGGGCGCGTTGCGGAACTCGCGGAAGACCTTGACGCACGTCACGGGCGCCGCGCACTGCTCGCACTGCGTCAGCGGCCACGAGAAGACGCAGCGCGGGTGGAACCGGTGCCCGCAGCCGTCCAGCTCGAGGATGGCGCCGCACGACTTGCAGCCGTCGCAGCGCGTCGAGCCCTCGCCGGCCGCCTCGCCGGCGCTGATGGCGCTCTTGTCACTGACAGCCTCCATTGAGAGCGTTGGGGAAGTTATGAAGGGCGTTGGGGACGCGCAGGAAGTTGTGGAGTGAGGCGGAAGCGGAGCATCGTGCAGTCCATGCGGTCGAGGCGTCGGGTCCGAGCATGTGGTGGCGTGACCCGACCTCGAGGGGCTCATCCCCCTGGTCGCACGACGGTTTACCATCATTCACGGAAGGTGGAAAGTTCTGCAAATAGCGCGTTCTGATTGGATGAATTTGTTTCGACCAATCAGGACGAAGGTGGAAACTGCACATGTGGACGTTTTGGATGCATTTTATTACGGAAAGCGACGCAACGGGGGTGACAATGGAACAAAACTGGCCGCGTTTTCTGGCGCCAAAAGCGGGCTCGAGATGGCGGCAGTTGGCGCTCTTTTTGCGCTCCTCCTCATGGATACGAACATGGACCAATGGCTATGGCTGGAGTGTGTGCAGGCGCTCGATGACGTCGAACACAGACGGGCGGCCGACAGGGTCCTGCGCCAAGATCCACCTTCGCTCCCGCAAACGCAAGCGCGAATGAGTCATTAGCCAAAGCGCCGCATCACACACACCGAACGGGATGGGATGCGATCGGAGCGATCGAACGGACGCACCGGATGAGATCGCAGAAGGCCGACGAGAAGGCGCAGGTCTTGGGGAACCGGACGGGCCCGATGACGGCCAGGTACGTGCACTCGGTGATCCGGACCTCGCCGCTGTCCAGGAAGGCGCTCTCGAACGGCGAGTAGCCGAACGCCATGGCGAACAGCAGGCACCCGAGCGACCAGACTGGCAGGAGAGGCGAGGGGGAGGCGTCAGTGGCGGCGCGACGCGAGAGTGGCGGCGGCAGGGTGGCCTACCATCGGTCCGGCTCGTGATGTGCGTGTTGTCGGGAACGTCATACAGCTCTGCGGCGACCGACACGAAGCAGGTGAGCGAGCGAGCGAGAGATAGAGACAAGTCCCGAACGCACCGGGGGCTCGGTACGCCATGGAGCTATGCTGTGCCGCGTGTTCCTGCAGTAGCAGCGCGTCCGAGCGCTTGCCTATGGTGACGTCGGCGACCGTGACCGACCCAAAGTCCGTCAAAATGGGCTCGCCGGCGTCTGACAGCAACACGTTCTCAGGCTGGTCACAGCGCCGACGTTAGTGTCACGCCCTCGATGAACGCGGTAGACGCCCGGGACGCACCTTGATGTCGCGATGGGCCAGCGGCGGCGACTTGGCGTGCATCTCCGCGACGGCGCGGCAGACCTTGAGAAACAGGTCGAGAACCTGTCGCTCCGGGATGCGCATCCGCCGACTGGCGAGCGTCCGTCGCAACAACAGCCACGCGTCGGTTAGCATGGCATTGCATCTCCCACGACGGCTGAGAACGCTCAGCGCGGTACCTAAGCGTGACGTCGATCATTTCCCGAAGTGTACCGTTCTAGTCGACACATTGATCCGCACTCTCGTGAGCAACCATGATGATCAGGACCTCAGCGAGCAGGCGGACGCACCTCCATGAACGGGAAGAGCAGGTAGTACTCGTGGGTGCTGCCGTCGACGGTGACGACCGCGTAGTCGGCGAGCGGCATGATGTTTGGGTGGTCGAAGGCCTTGTGCGTCTGGATCTCCTGCTTGGCTGCCTGCATCTGCTCGTCCGTCTGGCACAGGATCTTCTTGAGCGCGAACGCCTCGCCCGTCATGGCGTCGCGCGCGCGGTACACGAACGAGAAGCCGCCCTGCGCGATCTCCTGGCCCACCACGACGCTGTCGGAGTCGCACACGAGAGCAGGCGGCAGTCAATGCATTGAGAAGCGTATTGGAGCACAGCCCACGGGCAAGGCGACGCACGTGCGGCCGCTCTGCATGCGCAGCGACTGTGAGTAGCCGAAGCAGTGCAGCAGGCGCTGCACGGCCTGCAGCGGGAAGAGCGTCACGGCGGAGCAGATGCGCTCGCTCGTGGCGTCCGCGGAGCGCCGCGCCACCGGCAGGAACGCCTCGCCCGCCTCCAGGTCGCGCTGCTCCATGCCGACCGTTATGATGGTGGAATGACGTCTGAGCAGTTCACAGGTTGAGAATCCCGCAATTGCGCATTCCAGACGTGTTTCATGTTGATTTACATAAGTACACGGTAATATATGAATAAATTACATAAATAGCACCAAATTTTATCGATATTGACAGATGGCAAGATGGCAAGGGGTCTCCATTTATGCGGTGGATGGCGGCCAGACATATGCGGGTGCTGCCTCGCCTGCTGCTGCGGCGCCTGGGCGCTGGGAGCGCACGCGGCTTGGCGTCTGCGCCGGCCGCGACCAGTCGGCGCAAAAGCCTGCTCGTGGACGGCAACAACGTGCTGTATCACTTCTACGACCCGCTGTCGACGCTCGAGCGGTTCGTGGCGCGGTCTCCATTTGCGCGCTGGTGACCGACCGTGCAAGGCGCTCACCCATCACTTGTGCGCGATGGCCGGACAGGGATGGCGTGAATACTAGCGGGGTGGACGGTCTGGTGCGGTTGCTAAAGCGCATGGACCGCACGCACCGGCCGGAGCACATCTGCGTGTTCTTCGACTCACCCAAGCGGCCGACGGCGCGGCGCATCATCTCGCCGACCTACAAGGCGTCGCGGCGGCCGACGCCGACGTCGCTGCGCCCGCAGTTCGCGCACGCCAAGGAGGTGCTGCATCAGGCGAGCGTGCACTGCTTCGAGTCCCCAGGGTTTGAGGCGGACGATCTCATCGCGTCGTACGCGCGCGCGCTGTCGGCGGCGGGCCACGACCTGGTCATCATCTCGAACGACAACGACTTCCTGCAGCTCGTGCGCGACGCCGACTCCGACGCCGAGCCCAGCGATGCGCCACCCAGTGATACCAACAGAGACAGCGCCGAGCCTTCCAGTCAAGAAGCGCAAGCCGGGTCGACGGCCCTGGCAGCAGCGACGGCGGTGGAGCTGTACCAGCCCAGCAAGCGCCGCTACCAGCGCGAGCGCGGACTCACGGGCCGCTTCGGCCTACGCCCGCGACTCCTGCCTGACATGTACGCGCTGTGTGGCGACCGGTGGGGAAAGATCCCGCGCGCGGTTGAAATGACGGGCGAGCGCGCCGTCGCGCTGCTCAACGAGTACGGCGGGCTGTTCCCACTGCTGCGCCAGCTCGACTCGGTGGCCGACGCCGAGCTGCGCCGCGCGCTCAAGCACGGCATCAGCGCCATCGAGACGGCGCACCGCCTCGCGCGGCTCAACAGTGGCGTCTCGCTCCCGGTGGCCGTCGCGGAGCTCGAGCACCCGCGGCTGGACTGCCTCGCCGAGCCCCAGTAGGTAGCCCGGACATCCTGGCATCCTGGCGTCATTCAAGCTCCATTTCCGTCGTGGTGGTTGGTTCCTTCGTTCAACGGGTGTCGATACGCGGTGCTCATTGGCTGAAAATGGCAAGATTCGAGTTGCGGAGCCCGATGGGTGGACGTCGCCCTTCCCCTTATTCTGTGTGAACATGCGGCATTGTGCACACGTCATCCCTCCAGGGTACCCTCTGTACCCTCGCACGTAACGTAACCCGCGGCGCATAACGACCGCGTGGGGGGCAGACCGACACCAAGGACTTTTTTCCCATACATTTCCTGTTCCAAGGCGGACGAGTCTTCTCGCGAGCAGAAGGAAGCGGCGGGCCGCGTCCTCTTTCTCGGCGACTTGCGGGCAGATCGGCGCGCGCAGCGGCTCGATCGAAGGCCCAGGACTCAGTCGAGGGCCAAGGGCGAGTGTCCGCGCCGGTTGGAGCGCCAGGGAGCGGCTAGCGGCGACGGGAGGCGGCGAAGCGATGGCGGACGTCGAGATGGAGGAGCCCGCGCGGCAGCAGGCGGCGGACGCCGAGACGGAGAAGAAGAAGGCGCTGCTGCTGTTCAAGAGCCAGCAGTCGGCCTCTGACGACGACGAGGACGACGAGGACGAGGAGGAGGAGGAGGAAGAAGAGGACGACAGCGCCGACGAGCACGACGCCGCGTCGGTCCAAAGCAGCGGCGACGTCGCCGGGCGACGCGAGGCGGAGGAAGACGAGGAGGAGGACGAGGACGCGGACGAGGACGTGGACGACGTGGACGACGAGGACGACGGCGGCGTGCGCGTGGAGAAGGACGACGACGAGTCGATCAACGCGCCGTCGGACGACGACCTGGACAGCACGGCCACGCCCCGACGCCCCGAGACGGACGACGACGAGATGGACGAGGACGCTTCCAGCGCCGGGCACAGCGCGGAGGACGTAGAGAGTGCGAGCGGCCAGCCGGCGTCCGCCAAGACGCCCAAGGACGCGGCGGCGAACGGCACCAAGCTCGACAAGCTCGCGAAGGCCGCGCTGAGCGAGGCGGGCGCTGCGTCCGAGGCGGCGTCCAAGGCGGCGGTGGCGGTGACTCCGCCGCCAAGCGCCGCGGCGAGCAAGGGCGGCGAGGCGGAGAACGCGTCGGTGACGCTCAAGTCGGGCATGACGTCAGACGTGAACTCGATCATCGCCGCGCGGCGGCGCACGGGCGCCAAGAAGGAGTGCGAGGTGTGCCACGAGCCACGCAACGGTCGCCGCGCGCTGCTGTGCACCAACTGCAAGTGCATGTACCACACGAGCTGCTTCCGCAAGCAGTTCTCCAAGCTCGTGCACGCGTCGGGCAAGCAGTGGTTCTGCCAGGACTGCGAGCAGTCAAACAAGGACGCGGCGCAGGCCGAGAAGGACGCGACAGCGGCGGCGGCAGCTGCCGCGACGACACCACGCAAGCGCCGCGGGGAGACGGACGGACCCAAGCCGCGGCGGTCGACCAAGAGCGCCGGTGGGGCTGCTGCCGCGGGTGGCGGCTCGAAGGGTAGGGGCGACGGCGACGACAAGCACGGCGGGTTCGTCGGCGCGTCGACGCCTGGCGCGGACTTGGAGCTCCAGCGAGTCACGGACATCGCGCTCCGCGGGGGGAAGAAGGCGAACACGCTGGTCCTCGAGCGCACGGAGGAGATGCTGCAGCTGACCAAGTCGTTGTCGGCGGAGATCGAGAGCGTCATGGGTCCGGAGTGGAGCCGGGGCGATGAAGGCTCGATCACTGTCGGTGCAGCGCTAACCTCGCCCAGCAACAAGCAGGTGGCGCGCAGTGACGACGTGCCTGCCCACTCGCCGGCGTCTCCGCCTCCACCGCCGTTCATGCTGGTGGTGCCGTCCCACAACAGCGCGTCCTCTTCCTCGGCATCGTCTCCAGTCAACCGGCCGATCGCCGCCACGAGCGAGAGCAACGGTGACCACCGCCACGAGTTGGCGAGCTCGCTGTTTGAGCGCGATGCGCTCATCCGACGCGCGCACGCGGGCTTGGAGTCGCTCAAGCACATGCTGGAGCAGCTGCAGGTGTCGGGCATCCAGTTCGAGGTGGACCTGATCAAGGAGATCAAGATGCCGCCTTCGCGCGACGACCACAAGCCCGCGAGCTCTGCGGCCGCGCGGAAGACGACCACGTCCATTGGTCGCGGCGGCGGCGGCGGCGCCGGGGGAGGCAGCAAGATCAAGAACGGCGCGAGTCGGTTGTACTCGTCGACGCAGATCCAGAAGCTGGAGGAATGGTACCAGCGGTCGTCTCGCCCCGAGTCGAGCGAGATCCAGGCCATGTACCGCATCATCAACAGTCCGGACTACGCGGACCCGGAGCTGCAGCCGGAGGGCATCTCGGTCAAGCAGATCCGCATCTGGTTCGACAACCGCCGTGCCAAGGAACGGCTGGACTACATGCGGCTCAAGATGAAGGACATTTCGACGACGGACATGGACGCCGAGAGCGTCAAGCGCATGAAGGCGGCGTACATCGACGAAGCGAAGGAGGTTCTGGAGGCGCGCGTGTCTCGGATGCGCGAGAACGGCAACGGGTCGGGCCCCAAGATCATCGACGAGGCCGACTCGCTCTTGCTCGGCGCCAGCGCGGACCGGTCCTTGCCTGTTCCACGCGCGAGCAGCAGTAAGGCGAGTCCGGCGGGCAAAGCGCAAGGCTCGCAGCAGCTCCAGGCTGGTAACGACCATGGGGACACCAAGACCCCGCCTGCTAGCGCGGCTGCGACCACGACGACCAACCAGAAGAAGCGCATCCGCATCGACTACGTGGCGTCTGTGCGCAAGGCCGTGAAGGACGCGCGTGAGGCCGGGAAGAACGAGGAGGAGATCAAGCTGGCCAAGACGGCCGCGATCGAGCGCGCTCGTGAACGCCTGCACGTCCCGTTTAAGAACGCACGGACTGGTCCGAGTAAGCCTCTTGGCAAGGACGAAGTGACCCACATCAAGCTCAAGATGCTGAAGCTGCTGGAGGAGGACGCGCCGGCGGAGGAGCTGACGGATGTGATCGAGCTGCTGCTGTCGCTGACAATCCCGCGCGATGTGCTGGTGGAGTCGGGCTTCCAGCGACAGTTGGAACTCGTGCTCAAGGCGCACAAGGACAACAAGGAGCTTGTTCGTCAGACCACGAAGCTGTCGGACGAGTTCAAGTCGATCGTCGAGAGCCATGAGGGCGACAGCACCGTTGGTGTCATCGCTCCGGAAGTTGTCACGGCGCCCGCTCCGAAGAAGAAGAAGACGTCGAAGGCCAAGGAAACGTCCGTGCTGATTGTGGAGGACGCGGCGTCCGGCGCGGCTGCTGCTGCTGCGGCGTCTCCGTCCCCCAACTCCCCGGCGGCGTCCCCAGAGTCTCGCCGTCCGCGTGTCAAGTTCTCGCTGGACCAGCTCGTCAAGCTGGAGAAGTATTTCCACAAGGAGGACACGCCGAGCAAGAAGCAGCTGGACAAGATCGCGAGCAAGCTGAACACGATCGCCGGGCAGGACCCGAACAGTGACGACGCGCAGAAGTCGATCGACTACAAGCAGATCCGGTGCTGGTTCTACAAGCGTCGGTCGACGAACCAACCGCCGCAGGCGCTCACGGCCGCCGACATCCACGATTTGTCGCAGGCGTCGAGCTCGAGCGACACGGAGTCGGACGGGGACGACGCAAATGCTTCGTCGAAGCGTCGGAGTAGCAAGGCGGCTCCGAAGCGGAAAGCAGCCGCGGCGGGAGGCTTGACGGACGACAAGGCGGCGACGAAGCGCGCCAAGAAGGACCCGGCCGAGGCCAAGGCGAGCAAGGCCGCGAGCAAGGCCGCGGCTGTCAAGACGGAAGTCAAGACGGACGCCAAGTCGGATGCCAAGTCGGATGCCAAGACGGACGCCAAGACGGACGCCAAGGCGGAGACTGCGACGGATGCCAAGACGCCGTCGCCGTCCGCCGCCGGGTCCAAGCAGCAGCACCCCGGCCGGATATTTAATGTCAAGCAGCTCGCGACCATCATCGAGGAGTACGAGAAGAACCCGCGACCGACCGTGGCGCGGCTGGAGGAGCTGCAGAGCATCCTGAACCAGGACGACCACGCGGACGAGAACGTGGCGGGAGTGACGAAGCGCCAGATCAAGACGTGGTTCTCGAACCGGCGCGCCAAGGAGCGGCTGGACCTCATCAAGATGAAGATCCGGGAGAAGCAGGGCAAGGCGCCGGCCGCCAGCGGCGACGAGGGCCACCACGACGGGGACGACAGCGCGTCTGGCGGCGCCGGCGGGTCGGACACGGACGACGATGAGCGCGAGGACAAGGCGGCGGCCGAGGCCACGCCGACGCCGTCGCCGCGCAAGCGCCTGGTGGTGCGCGACGACGACGAGGACGATGAAGTGGACGTGGAAGAGGACGACGACGCGCTGGACGGCGAGGCGGACGACGAGGACGTAGACATGGAGGAGGACAAGGACGCCGCCGGCGAGGAATAGGCAGGAGAGATGCATGCACAAGTGGGTAACAGCGAGCCGAGCGCGTTCCTTGGCCCTGACGTCCAGCCGTCCGCTTTCGTCCAGAGTCTGCAGACGCGCCGCGTGATTAGACGACCCGTCGGCGCTGCATCACTTGCAGTTGGACCCCGTGCTTTGACGTGACGCGACAGTGGCGACAGTGGCAGGATGCGCCATCCAAGCGCGTCGCTGACGCTGTCGTGGGGCCCACGCGGCGGCGGGCGGCACGTTCATTGGCTGCTTGTGACGACTCGGTGGCACATGTGACGCGGCAGCGGAGCCACTCGTTCGTTGACAGGCTCATCCCCGCGTTTGTGACATTTAGTGACGTTCCAGAACAAGGTGCGGTCGGGTGGAGTCACCCGGCTGGTTGTGACTGCGCACGCACCGTGTTTTCGCAAAAGAGAGGTTCAACATTCCGTACGGCAGGTTGTTCTCCCCATCATGCGAAGTAGCAGGTCCGCCCGCTGTCCGATCCTTCCTCGGCGTCACTTCACAACCGGCAAGAAGACGGAGCGGTAAGCGGCGCGCTTCCTCTCGGCCTTCCCGCGCTTCTCCTGCAGCTCCGGCGCCGCGTCTCCCGCCCTCCCGCCCTCCAGACGTCCAGACGTCCAGATGGCGACGCTCGAGGTCCCGCGCGGGTCCGCGTGCCCCGCGCCCGAGCGCTGCTTCGTCCAGACGCCGCACGTGCACCGCCCCCGGTATGGATAGGCTTTGCCGGTGGCGATGGCGATGCTTGCGGCTTGGCGACGTACTGACTGGCGCTGGCGGCAGGTCGGCGGAGCCCAAGATCCTCGACTCGATCCTCGACCACGTGGGCAACACGCCGCTCGTGCGCCTCAACTCGGTGCGTTGTCGTACGACCAGTGGTGGCTGTGTGGCCACACGGTGGTGGGTCTGACGATCTTTTAATGCTACCGCCGCTGCCACAGATCGCGCGCAAGGCGGGGCTCGAGTGCGAGCTGCTAGCCAAGTGCGAGTTCTTTAACGCCGGCGGGTCGGTCAAGGACCGCATCGGCAAGCGCATGGTGGAGGACGCGATGGAGTCGGGCCGCATCCAGCCGGGTGACACGCTGATCGAGCCGACGTCGGGCAACACGGGCATCGGGCTGGCGCTGGCCGCCGCCATCTACGGCTTCCGGATGATCATCACGCTGCCCGAGAAGATGTCGCAGGAGAAGGTGGACGTGCTCAAGGCGCTGGGTGCCGAGATCATCCGCACGCCGACGGAGGCGGCCTGGGACTCGCCCGAGTCGCACATCGGCGTGGCGCGCCGGCTGAACAAGGAGATCCCCAACTCGCACATCCTGGACCAGTACACGAACCCGAGCAACCCGCTGGCGCACTACGACGGCACGGCCGAGGAGATCCTGGACGCCTGCGGCGGCGCCGTCGACATGGTGGTCATGGGCGCCGGCACGGGTGGCACCATCTCGGGTACGGCCCGCAAGATCAAGGAGAAGTGCCCGGCGTGCATCGTCGTGGGCGCCGACCCCGTCGGCTCGATCCTGGCCGAGCCCGAGGCGCTCAACGACGACAAGCGCCTGCAGCCGTACCAGGTGGAGGGCATCGGCTACGACTTCATCCCAGACGTGCTGGACCGGTCGCTCGTGGACCAGTGGGTCAAGACGAACGACCAGGAGTCGTTCCTGCTGGCGCGCCGCCTCATCCGCGAGGAGGGCCTGCTGTGCGGCGGCTCGTGCGGGTCGGCCGTGGCAGCGGCGCTGCAAGCGGCCAAGTCACTCTCCAAAGGCCAGCGCTGCGTCGTGGTGCTGCCCGACTCGACGCGCAACTACATGAGCAAGTTCCTGTCGGACGACTGGATGTACGAGCACGGGTACGTCGAGGACCTGGCCAAGACGGCGCTCAGCTCGACGTGGTGGGCCAAGAAGAGCGTCTCGGAGCTGCCGCTGCAGGAGCCCGTGACCATCACGCCCGACGTGACGTGCAAGGAGGCCGTGGACATCCTCAAGAAGGAGGGCTTCGACAACCTGCCGGTGGTCGCGGACGACAACTCGATCGTGGGCGTCGCGTCCGAGGGCAACCTGATCGCGCAGCTCATGCCCGGCCGCGTGCGGCCGACCGACGAGGTCTCGCGCGCCATGTTCCGCCAGTTCAAGAAGGTGAGCACGCAGACGTCGCTGTACGAGCTCAGCCGCATCTTCGACCGCGACCACTTCGCGCTGGTCGTGTCGGAGCAGAAGCGCATCCGCAAGGGCGGCCAGGTCGAGATCAAGTCGGTTATCTTCGGCGTCGTCACGCGTATCGACTTGCTCACGTACATTACGCGGCACGCGCATGAGTAGCGCTCGGCTGTCGGCTGTCGGCTGTCGGCTGTCGGCTCCCGACCCTGCCCAGCAGGCGGTACATCCCATCCCCAGAACTCGTTCAAGACTCTCACCCCTTGACACTGAAGGCGGATGCATTGCATTGGTGGCTGCTCTCTCTCTCTCTGTCTTTCACTCTCTCACTCTTACGCACTCACGATGCAGGCGGCCTCGGCGCCTCAGAGCTTGGCCGCGGGGGCGAAGAAGAACTCGCCGCCGTCGATGATGACGACGCCGCGCTCCTTGGCGCGCGCCTGGAAGAGCACGCGGTTGGCGCCGTCCTGCCACATGAGCGTCTCGACCGTCTCGCCCGGGTAGCACGGGCTGGAGAAGCGCACGCGCACCGACTTGAAGCGCGCGACGTCGCCGCCGCAGAACTGGTGGAAGAGCGCGCGCGTGGCCACGCCCATGGTGCACAGCCCGTGCAGGATGGGCTGCTGGAAGCCCACGCTCTGCGCGATCTCCGGGTCGATGTGCAGCGAGTTGTAGTCGCCCGAGAGGCGGTACAGCTGCGCCTGCTGCGGCGACGTGGCCAGCGCCACCGTGAAGTCTGGCGCGCGCTTAGGCACCTGCACGCGCGGCGGCAGCGCGCGGCCGCGGCCCTCGTAGCCAGAGAGCCCGCGGATGAAGGAGCCGCTGACGAGCCGCGCGACGACGCCCCGCGCGTCCTCGAGCACCGTCTGCGTCTCCATGAGCGTGCCCTTGCCCTTGTTGTAGAAGGAGATGATCTTGGTGCGCGCCTGCAGCTCGCCGCCCGCGGGGTCGAGCGGCCGCACGAGCTCGAGCGCCTGCTCGCCGTGCAGGATCATGGCCGGGTTGACCACGGGCATGCCGTCGGGCATGGCGGCCAGCGTCGGCGGCGGGTACGCCACCACGTCGTGCGACGTGCCCTTGAACGGCAGGACCACCGGGTAGAGCGGGAAGGCCGAGAAGTTGTCGTGGAACTCGTACGCGAACTGCAGGTCGCTCTCGCCGATGCCCTGCGCGTACAGCAGCAGGTCGCGCTGCGTGTACGACGCCGAGAAGACCTCCTCCGGGCTGCTCAGGATCTTGTCTACGTCCACCGCGTCGCTCATGGTCGGCAGCAAAGGTGAAGGCGAAGGCGGGGGCGAAGGCGGAGGTGAAGTGTCGGCGCCGCGGGGGGAATCCGGATGTGAGCCATGAGCTCGACGGGCGGTTTGACGTTGACATCCGGGGAACCTTTGGGGTACCGTTGGGGGTTACCGTTTGCGTCAACACGCGCACTTCAAGGTTACGTGTACCTAGAAAAAGGTACTGAAAGGTTACACACAGAGTGATGGTGAGTGTCGAGATATCTCTGGATAATACTTGTATTTTCGAACATTACGGAGCAACGATCCAGAAGATTGGACACTTGAAATTCGTCTCGAGTCTCCCAAATCATATACAGTTGAATCGTGGATGAGTGATCAAATCTTGGAGTACGTTCCACGTTACCTCAAAATGTAACCACAAAATGTAACCTCAACGAATCAAGGCTGCACTGGGCGACAGCGTCAACTTGAAGCCCGCCGCCGCTGCATGACGGGTTGCCCGCTACTCGGTGCTGGCGACGTACTTGAGCTCGTGGAAGCCGCAGTTGGCGATGCTACCGGGCCCGCCCCTGCCGTCGCTGCCGCCGAAGTTGGCGTCGCAGTCGCACAGGCCCGTGGACAGGTCGCAGTGGCCGTGGTTGGAGCACAGCGCGTTCTCGCGCGTGCCCTTGACGGACGCCTGGCCGCTCAGCGTCTCGCCGCCGGCCACGACCGCCAGCGCGCCGGACCCGTCGAGGCCGTTGCCGTTGACACTGTCGCGGAGCGAGGCCGTCGAGCCGGCCAGCCGCGGCAGGTCCCCGAGCTCCCACAAAAGGTCCACGAGGATGACGGCGTTCGACACGGAGCACGCGGTCGCGCCGCTCGAGAAGGCCACGGCCACTTCCTCGATCGTGCTCAGCGCGTCGAGGGCCGCCTTAACCGCCGCCGCGCTCGCGTCGAAGCGGATGCTCGTCGTCCACTCATCGCGGAACGACAGCATAAACGTCCCGGCCGTTGCGGTGCACTGGATCAGCTGCCGCTCGACCGCGTCCTGGTCCGTGTTCAAGTCGTCCCCACGCGGGCACTCGCCTGCAGATAGACAGAGGAGGTGATGAGACAACGGGACACGCACACACACTACTCCGGACCGGAGACGCACGCAAGGAACAGTCGAAGCCAAAGAAGGGCGGATCGCACAGGCAGGAGCGGATCTTGGTGGCGTCCCATGTCAACGGGTCGTTCGGGTCCTCTCCGTACGTGAAGCCTGCCAGCGTGCCCTTGACCTTGACGAGCGGCGCGAGGTCTCGCAGCACCAAGCAGCGGCCGTTCCCAGAGCACTCGACCGATGAACCTCCGCAGAGCACTGGGTGGTGGCACAAGTGTCCGCGCATACATCAGTGAGAAGCGATTGCTCGAGGCACCATCATCATCAAGAGGACGCACTCAGTTCGCATGCCGAGCCGGTGTATGGCCGAGGGCATCGGCAGACCCCCGAGCTGCGGTCGCACGTGCCGACGTTGCTGCACTCCGATAGCGTCTTGTGCGCGGCGTTCACGTCGCTCGGGAAGTCGAACCAGGAAGCGCCAGACGGGCAGATGCGCTCGGAGCAGTCCCCGCTCCGCCAGCCCTTCGCGCACGAGCAGCGAAAGGACGGACTGCCCGAGCAAACGCCGTGTCCGCTGCAGGCGAGCTCGCCCGGACAGGCCACTGGGAGCCGCGAGAGAGCACCGCAGTCGCCACGGTTCACCGCGAGCGTCCCGACGTCGCCACGCCCGTTGCTGTTGGTGTAGCCGACGTAGCAGCTGCAGCGTCCGAGCTTACTGTCGTCGCAGGTGCCGCGGTTGGAGCAACTGTTGCTCTCTTTGGTGCCGTTCACGGACACGATGCTCCCGAAAGCCGCTCCAGAACCCGCGGCCGCGATGGCAGACCCTGCCGAGAGCATTGAACCGTCCACCACTACTGTTGGCAGGCTGAGCACGTACACACAGATGGTGTTAGCACGATGTCTGACCAAGGGAAGGAGAGAGAGAGACCTACTCCCCGAAGTTCTGCGTGAACGTCAGGCTCATCACATTCGCGGGGGTCTCGCACGCCTGCGCTCCCGAGTAGCTGACGTTCACGCCTTGCAGAGAAGGCAGCGAGGCCACGAGCTCGCGCTGCACTCGCCCGCGTGACGCACTGGCAGGGATCGGCTTGGACGTAAAGCCTCGGAACGCCACCGTGAACGTGCCCCCGCCGCTATCCACCGACACGCTCATCTGGTTGGTGTGGTCGCGCAGGAAAGGCTGGTCAAACGGCACACACACCGCGCCTTTGACCACTTCAGTAAGCGCCGTCGGGAACTGGAGTCGGTTGGAGATGTGGGCAAGTCCGTTGCTTCCAACGTTGGTTCTGTCGGCCACGAGCTCAGCAAGATCTCCGTCGCCTGCCGAGCCAGTGGACTTGACGACAACGAAGCTGATTGTGATGGTCGTGCCCGCGACGGAGCACGCGGTTGTCAGGTCCGCAGAGTACACGACGTCGATATCGACGAGGTACGTGACTTTTGACAGGAGTGTCGTGCGGAGATCCGCCGCTGAGATGTCGAACGGGATATCAGCGACGACAGTTCCATCTTGGAATGTCAGCGCAAACGCACCACTCGTTGCTGCGCAAAGGAACGACTGCTGCTCCACGACGCGACAGGTGTCGACGCCCCTCACCAGCTCTTTTGTCTCGGTGTCGATAAAGCCGTCGCCACCATTGAGCGTCAAGACGACGACCACGCCCTTGATGTCAAGGTTCGAGAACGCCATCGCAGGGAGATCTCCGACAAGGTCGCGCCGCCAGAGCTGTGCGAACGACATGGTCACGTAGGTGCCGGCGGAAGAGCAGACCGTCGTCGCCCCGCTCGACAGCGTCACGTCGATGCGTCCAATGAAACTCAGCTGCGCAAGACGTGATTGAAACGTGTTGATATCGGCGTTGAACGGGATGTTGCGGACCGTCTCATTGCCAAACGTGAGCGAGAACACACCGTCGTCCGCCGCGCAGATGAACTGCTGCACCTCAACCACCTTCCACCGCGGGATGAGCGCACTGTGCGCCGCGTTGGATGCTGGGAACGTCACTTGCCAATTCGTTAGCGTTGTCGACACATCTGTGCGGGTCACTGTGACGGCCGAGACTCCTTGTAGCGCGAGTAGAGAGGTCGCGACGGACTTTCCGTTGGAATCGATGCTCGCCAAGGCCTGGAACGACATCGGTCGAGTCGACAGTTTGCCGAAGACCAGGCGGAACGTGCCGGTCGTGAGCGCAGCGTCCGATCGCAGCGAAATCGTCTGGAGAGGGTATGTTGTCTGGCACTGAATGAGCTGCACCTCGTCCAGTTGGCCAGTGGTGAGCGGGTCGTCGCCGACAGGGCAGATCTTGATCGTGCAGCTCGCCCCTGTGTATCCGGGGTCGCACTCACATCCGTGCAGGATGTCGGCGTCCCACACCGCATCGTATCGGTACTGGAAGGCGTCGTAGAGCTCTCGAGACAGCGCCTCGTTAGTCGCATGCTTCTGCATCGGGACGCATCGTCCACGAGAAGAGCACGTATCAGGACACTCGGAGAACTGGCAGGCGTCTCCAGTGAAGCCCGACTGACACGCACAGGTGCCAGTGGCATACGCGCACGTGCCCCGTCCGGAGCACTCGGCCACATCATGCGCTTGGTTGGTGCCGGTCACGACGCCCCAGGCTTTCCCCACGGGGCACCGCTGAAGCGAGCAGTCATAGCCGAAGAAGTTGCCGTAGCAGTGACACACCTGGAACTTGAGGTCGCAGAACCCGTTACCGGAGCAGCTATTCGGACAGTCGGCAGACGCGCACGCGGCCAGGAGCACCAACACCAGCGCGCTGATCGACGGCCGAGCCATCGTCAGCAAGTTGTTGGGGTGGTGAGGGAATTTACCAGCCAAAGGACGGTTGAAGAGGCCGCCTGCCAGCAATCGCGTCGCTTCATGCAATGCTAACTTTGGCGCGACGGCGGTCGCGGAATTCTCTCTTCAAGGCGAAGCTGGACGCTTTGGCAACAGTCGCAGCGACTTGGCACCTGAGCGAGCGGACAAGAGCACGCTTGGAACTCGCATTCCCGGTGACCAGCCCTGGAGACCGACCGAGATCGGATCGCCGTGTTCAAGGTTGATGGATTGGGCCACGACAGGCACGCGACTTGGAGCTCCCGCGATCTTTACGAGTGTGAACAGCAGCGACAGAAGCGCATGGGAGGTTCAATCTCCCGCCCCATCCTACCCTCAAGGCAGAAACACGAGCACACCGGAGAGCCCAATGTCGCGATTCCGGAGAAAGGTGAGCCCCGGTGTGGTATCCAACGAGTCAATCGGTGCTCACGATCGCTTCATGTGACGCTCGGGTCAAGCAGGCAAGTCAATCTCGATGGCTACGAGACACCGATGTTATCCCAGTGCGTCGCTTTCGACGCAGTGCACTCTCGGGGACCGGTGGTTTTGGAACAGCGACGGTATCGGATGCCTCGTACGCCTCACGGCATTTGCCGGGCTCCATTGAAAGCGCTCTGCTAGTGAAGATATACGAAGCCAAGCAGATGAGGACGGCTGTTGCCCTCGCTTCGTCGGTGCCATCGCCACGGAGATTAGTGATCTCGCCGACCCATGCAAAGCTGAGGAGGGTCGGCAAATCTCCAGCGCATTTGAGACAGGCGCCGGATACGGTGGCGTTGGAACAATTGGCCAGCGTCGTTGCAAATTCAACCGTCGCGAGGCCCAACGCTGGTCCACAATGCCCCAAGTCGCTGGACCCGTTAGATGCCCTTCAATCGGATAGTCGGCCGCTCGAGCCACCGATTCCGCATCGGAAGCCAGAAAAGCCCCTGGCTGCCGTACCAAACTCGCCTCCGAGGGATGACAAGCGTTGCGGTACCAGCAGCAGCATCCTGATCAAGATACCACTGAGCGAGGTTATGATTGCCACAAATGCTGCGACGATGCTTCAACGCGCGTGGAGGAGGCGAAGATCGATGCAGGCGAAAGAAAATCCGGCGAGAGGATCGAGCTCACCGGTCTATTCAATTGTCGTGGACAAAGAGTTGGCTTCGGCCTCCCAGAATGACGATGCAAAGGCTGGTCGAGTGTCACCAGAGATTATCCGAGGAGAGAAAGCACTAAGCGGTGGGATTCAGATCGAGGACGGGGAGATCGCCCAGATGCCAAAGGGCCCTGAGCTTGTTGGCTTTGACTTGGACGAACGTGGTGATGTCAACACAGCGTCGCTGTGGAGTGAAGATGAGTGGAGCTTCCTCGAAGAAGGGCGGTCCGCAGGCGGGACACTGCTCGATGGAAAGGGTGAGGGAGCCCGAATGGATGAAGATGAGCTCGTGTGGAAGTTCCCGCAGCGTGTCATCCTCCAGCGAGAGGCGCAGCGCATTGCATCCCTGAAGACTGTGCATCAGGCTTGGAAAGCACGCAGAAGCAACATCAATCAGTGGCAACGACCAACTGTGAGGTCGACGCACCGTGGATCGCGAAGGGAAGCCGCCATCAACGACCAAGCTCACGATCCAATAACGCCAACAAAAAGGAAATGGGGCATCCCAGCCGACGGTGGGCAAGATCGGCGCATTTTTCGGCTGTGTCGCCACCGCAAAGTTGTTCAGACGGTGTCCCGGAAGCGGCGCGCGACTCCCATGCGGGCTCAAGTGAGCCATCACAGATCAGCGGTCGAACTATATGCACGCACCTGCACTGATGCTGCTCTCGCAGCAGCAGCAGCAGCAGCAGAGTTGGTTGTGGAAAAGGAAGTCGCCGTCTCAGCCATACCTGCGAACGATCGGGATACTGCACCAAGTCTCGCTGCGAGTGACACTTCCATTGCCGATCCACTCGCGGTCCCTCAAACCACTTGGGATCAAGTTGGTCTCTCGAGTACGTCATTCGCACCTGTGCACCGGTTCGTCGAGTTTGAGTCGATAGTTCCGGAGGACAACGCAGAGAAGTCGAGTCCAAGCATCGGCAGTGACCGGAACGATCTCATCAACGTGGGCGACCTCAAGGTCGCTGGCCAATTTCTGACTGGTGCGCTGCGTGACTCGATCGCTCGATCGCTCGTCCCCAACAACGTGGCGTGCGGCTCCACATGTGTAGGTGTGGACGCGAGCGATGAACCACGCAGGAGTGATTTCATTCCACTCTCCATGGATATCCTTCCGGCCGTTACTCGCGACGACAGAATTGATGCTCGTCATGATACTTGCGGTTGTGACTCGACTGGTGATGATGAAGAGCGAACGCTTACCGACGGAAAGGAAGCAACGTCGACTCATCCAATTCGCGACGCTCTCACCAGCCAAAGCAGCAGCAGACCTGCATGTTCCAAGACTAGAGCCAGCATGATTCACCGAGACGACAGCCACTCGGTCTCCTCCTTGGCCGACTCATCGACGCCCCTCGAAGCGCAAGGCCTTATGCAAGCTATCGCCTCCGACTCGTTCGAAATGCCGTCCAGTTGTCTCGGCGATGCAAAGGACACTCGCTCCAACCCGCTGCAGTCGTTGAGGGAGCTTGAGAGCACCGTTGCCCAGACACTGAGCCGCATCCACAGCCACACAAGCTCGAGAGCAAGTGTCCGCAGCATTGCCGACTCGTCGCTAGGGTATGAATGGCTATCGAATCGCCATCCCAGCGACAGCGCAAGCGTGTCTAGCGTCACCAGCTCCGGTCGGCCGCCAACTGACGTCCCCGAGCAGCAGGAGTTCCGCCGGATCCTGGACGACTTCCGCCACTACCTTCGCCTCTCCTCCGCCGACGCGTCCAGTTCCGTTGAGGGCGAGTCTCCCGCCTCGCCCTGCCGGCTGCAACCAGCGGAGATGCACCGAGACGACGATGTTGACGACGACGGTGACGACGATGTAGACGACGACCTGCGCGCCATGGCGAGTGAGATCCGGCGGTGCCGGCAGCAAGTCGCGCAGTCGCTGGCCGGCCGCTGACCGACCCGCTTGACCGCGTTGAAGCGAATAAAGTATGAAAGCCGTGACTGTAGCGTGCCGCGTTCCTTCGCACGTCACTTGGTGACTCGCACTTTGGTCGCCACGATGGACGAGTCGCTGCCGCTGCTCGGCGCGCGTCACGCCGGCTCCAGCCCGTCATACAGAGGCCCTGGACGACTGGCTGCTGCTCTTCTGCTCGCGCTCGGCGTCGCAACGCTGGCGGGGATCGCGGTCCTCGCGCGCCAGCAGAGCCAACTGCTCGCCGAGGTGCGCGCCGTGGCGTCTCGCGGGTCCGCGGCGCCTTGGCGGCCGTCGCAGCGGCTGCCGCTCCCCGAGCAGCGCGCGTTCGCGGCCTCGGGAGGCGCCAATGTCCTCATCGTGTACGTGAACGGCACGCACCTGCCGCAGCTGGCCGCGGCGGTGCAGGAGGGGGCCGAGCGCGTGCTCGGCGCGGACGGAGGCCGCGTCCGCGCGCGCACTGTGGAGCAGGCGTCCTTCGGCGAGGACGTGCTGTGGGCGGACGCGGTCGTGCTCGGCTCGCACGTCGTCAACGCCAACGTGGAGCCCAAGGTGCGTCACGGACGGCTCAGCATCTCCAGCAGACACTCACACTGACAGAGTTTGTGCCGCTACAGATGGCCGCGTTCCTCGAGACGTGGTCGCTCGCGGAGGACCTGAGCAGCAAGGTCGGCGCCGTGTTCGTGACGGGCGGCGGCATCTCGGCGGGCGAGGAGCTGACCATGGTCAACCTGCTGCACTCGCTGCTCATATTCCGCTTCGTGGTCGTGGGCGGCGAGCGCTGGACGAGCGCCTTCGGCGCCTCGGCCGTCGTCGGCGAGGGCCCGTTCGAGCCGCTGGCCAAGACGCGGCCGGGCGATCGGGACTTCCCCGCCGTCTGCTACCCTACCGACCCGGATGCCGTGCACGCGCTCTTCAGAGACAAGGCGGTGGGTCTCGGCGAGCGCGTCGCGTCCGTGGCCTCGCGGCTGGCGGTGGCTGCTGCGTGAGTGACGCCAGTGGAGGCGGGCTTCAAGTATACGAGTGGCTGCGATCCCTCGAGTAGGTGTCACGCGCGTGGCGGCGTCTATTGCATGCGGTCGACAGATCGATAACCCTGCTGCTAATGGCCTGCGCTCTCGTGATCTGATGGTCGAGTCCGGCGATCCTTCGCCTTCACAGCTCGTCCAGGAACTTGGAGGCGCGCTCGAAGGTCCAGAAGGTGATGGCAGCGCTCGGGATGCCTCTCGAGAAGGCGGCCTGCCAGCCGCGGAACAGGTGGCTGGCGCCGTGCTCGCGCACGAGAAGCCGCGTGCTGGCGACGAGCCCCGTGTACTTGCCCGCGCGTCCGTCGGCCTGGATGAGCGACTTGAGCGTGTCGAAGGGGAGCGCGACGGCCCAGAAGCTGAGCCCGCCGCACGCGCCGGCCGCAAGCAGCGCGCCACTGTCGCCGAGCGCCTGCGATCCCTGCAGCTTTTGTTTGGCGAAGTCGTAGCCGAGGAAGTAGAAGGCGACGCCGAGCGAGTCGCGCACGACGGTCGTGGTGAGCCCCTTCCAGAGGCCCAGCACGCCCTCGGAGCGCACGACGTGGGTCACGCAGTGCCACGAGCCGCGGTAGACGCTGCTGGCGCGCTGGTTGTCGTACTGCACCTGCAGGCGATTGCGCACGAGCTCGACGGGTGCCACCAGCAGCGCGTTGACGCCGCCCGCGACGGCGCCGCTGCAGAGCGCGGCCGTGGCCGGCGGCTGCTGCGCGAACACGTCGCGGCGCAGCGCGGACGAGGTGGTGAAGATGACGGCCTTGTACACGGCCTGGCTGAAGAAGGGCGGCAGGAAGCCCTTGTAGAGCCCCCAGGCGGACTCTCGCGCCACCGTCTGCGCCGCGCAGTCGAAGAACCCGCGGAAGCGCAGCGGCGACAGCTGCAGCCGCGTGCGGATCGTGTCGAACGGGTGGCACGCCACCACGCTGGCCATGCCGGAGACCGAGCCCGCCGCCACCGACTTGGCCCACGGAGACAGCGCGCGCCGCGGCGGTGCCGGGAGTGGCGATCTCGGCGCGTCGCTCCCCATTGTCGTCGCCAATATCGTCGAGACTTGAACTGCAATGGAGGGTCCTGGTCAGTTATGTAATTACAGAAACAATGAAGTCGAATTCTGTACTTATCGCATAACCAAGAGATACTGAAATGCTTTCAAGTATTACATTTCATAAATGTACGCGAGTAAATGATATTATAGAGGTGATTCGCGAGGAATTTCGACCAGGCCAGCTGACTCGTGTAAAGAAACTATGCGGTCTAAAGGGTGACACGGTGCCAGTCCGGTGGTCAGACCGCGCCATGTGGCCATGCGGCACGCGTAGAGTCCGGTTGGTGCATTCCTGCATTGGCGTCACCTGCCGCAAGCGTCTCGACCTCCGCTCCCTCCCCAGCGACTCGCCCCGAACCTCCGAAGATGGCGCGCACGGGTTCCATGGCGCTGCTGCTGCTGGCGCTCGCGGGCGCGGCCGTCGCGCTCTTCTGGCCGCAGATCGAGCAGCAGCTCGCGGCGCAGGGCGTCGGCTGCCCCTGGCCGTTCCACGCGCTCGCCAAGCTCGGCGCTGCCACCGGAGGCGACGACGCGCCCGCGGTCGAGAGCGAGGCGGGCGGCGCGCCCTTCGGCGGCGGCGACTCGGGCGTTGAGCCCGCGGCCGACGCCTTCCCGCCGCTCAAGCCGTACACACTGGAGGAGCTGCGCAAGTGCGTGCGCATCCTGGAGGCGCCACGTGGCTGGCGCTCGCACTGACTGACGCGTGGCTGTGCGTGCGGTCGACAGGTACGACGGGTCGGACGAGAGCCTGCCGATCCTGCTCGCGGTCGCCGGCAAGGTGAGTGGCGTTCACTGTCGAGTGGCGGGAGTCGCGAGCCGGACTGACCCTTTGAGTGCCGCGGCGCCAGGTGCTGGACGTGTCGAGCGGCGCCAAGTTCTACGCGCCGGGCAAGACGTACCACCAGTTCGCCGGCACGGTGCGTGCTGCGTGTCCTTGGTCCCCGCCTTGACGGGTGCGAGGTGGAGGACGCGGCACCTGACGTGGGTGAGCGGTTTATATGCTGGGATGACAGGCCTGCACGCGCGCTCTGGCGCTCAGCTCGCTGAAAAAGGAGGTACGATGCAGCACAGCCGCGCAATATCGCAGACGCTGGTCTACCTACAGCAGTCGTGGCTGACTCGTGCTCTTCTGCTGCTGCCAGGACATCAACGACGACATTGCCGACTTCAACGAGAAGCAGATCAACTCGCTGGAGGAGACCAAGGAGTTCTACTTCGACAAGTACCCCGCCGTACGTGCGCCTGGCGGGCTTGGCATCCTGGCTCGATGCGTCCTGTGAGAGCTAACGAGTTGTCTCTATCGACGTCCAGGTTGGCGTCCTGGTCTGAGCGCGCCGCGAGCGCGGTCACTGCCACCAGGCATCAGCTGGAGCCTCTCCCTAGTCTAGAGTCGTCGTGGCACTGAGACCATAACAACAGCACCGAACCCGACTCCACTGCATAGTTCATCATGCACTCACCTCGCTCAACTACGACCCCTCCTGGGTCACCCGTCCACCTCGAACGCGTGCAGCGCGTCGGCCGTCATCTCCTTGCGGCAAACCTTGGCGAAGTCGGCGCTCAGGCCGCGGAACTTGCGCTCCGACATGCGGCTCGGAGAGCTGGCGAGCGCCAGCCAGCTCGCCAGCACGCGCTCGCGGTCCTCAGGCGACAGCTCGGCCATCCCCAGCGCCTCATGGCGGGTCGACATGGCCAGGTGCAGCGCCGTCCGGAGCTGCGCGTGGCCCGCATACGCCGACAAGAGCGCGAACAAGAGCTTGCCCAGCGCGTCGAACAGCACGCTCGGCGACTTGACCGCGAGCGCGAGCAGGACGTTGTCGGTCCACTTCTCCGGCTGGCCGACGCCGACGACGCACTCGTCGATGACGCCCCGGAACGCCTGCAGCTTGGCCTCGCTTTCGTTCAGCAAGTACGTCAGGAAGACAAGCACCGCGTTGGTCGACGCCCGGTCCTGGTTGCCCAGACACGCGAGGCTGAGCTCCATCAGCACCGGGAACTCGTGCGCCGTGAGCACCGCCGCCGGGCAAAAGAGCAGAAACCGATACGCCAGGTCGTAGAACGAACGCAGGACGTCCGGCGACTCGCCGAGCGAGTGCGTCGTGAAGAACTGGAACGCCGTCTGGCTCAGCACGCCCATGAGTCCGCGGAAGCTGTTCACGATCTGCTCGTCGTTGCTGGCGGCTTTACCGAACACGTCGATGGCCACGGACGCGCACTCAAGCGCCGAGACGAACCGGAATCGCTCGAAGACGTGTACGATCAGGTTGGCGATGAAGCCGAGTTGGCCCGCCATGTCTTGGCGCAGGCTCTGCAGACACCAGCTGTACAGCTGGAAGAGCTCGTTCATGACGGCTTCGTTGCCGTCCAGCCGCGGAACAATCGGCTCCAAGTGCGGCCACACGAGTTCCACCGCCCACGACGTCGCCGCCTTCCCGCCAGCGACATCAGCAGGCGCATCCAGAAACCGGATCGCCTTGCTCAACACCTTGAGCTCGTTGCACACCAAAATGGGGACGAGTTCGTCACCTCCAGCACTCGACGACCCAACCACGTGGTCCAGCTTCGTCAGGGAATCCGCGAGGACCGCCTGCAGGATGGCGGAGCAATGGACGGACGTGGCGGCGACTCGCACTTGGCCTTCGACGATGAGCAGCCGGTCCTCAATCGCCATGTGAGGGTCGTTGAAGTGCTGGACGCTACCGAGCAGGAAGTCCGGTGCCATCTCGGCGAAACACGACGAGCAACTCGTCGCGACCTGCATGAGACTCTTGGACGCGACGGAGCAGCTTTGCTCCACCGCCAGAGCTGCCGTCAGGTACTGCGCAACCGTTCCGACCGTGTCAAACGACTGCGCCTCCTTCGACTTGGCGCTGAACCACGCGCCAAACTGCCCTAGAAGCTTGGAAGCCGCGGTGATTACCATCGGATGAGCATCGCGTGCTGTCAGGATGCACTGAAACATGTCCATCACAAGAGACTCCAGCACCGCCCCGTTGTTCGCCGCCGTCTTCTTGAGCAGGTGCTTCTTTGCGTCGTCCGCTACAGAAGACATGGCAAACAGCCCGACTTCCACAGTCTGCCAGTTGCTCGCCGGGGACTTGAGAACAGTCAGCACATGACGAACATACTGATCTTTGAGCAGCCCGAAGATGGCCAAGTACGTATCGCTGACACCCTGGAATCCCGTCCGGAAGTCCTGGACGTCATCAAGCTCCAGCTCGTCAATCGTTTCCAGGTCGCCTGGGTAGATGCTCTGCTTCAGCAGCACGCCCAGCAGTCGAACGAAGGCTTCCCTCTGGAAGAACGGGTGCCGCGACGCCACAGGCTCTTCCTGTACGACAAGCCAGAACTCCAACGTCAGCGACGCGATCTGTCGGCGAGGCTGCGAGCCCAGGAACAGCATCATCTCAGCGAGTGCAAGCGCATCCGGCGTCGACCCTTCAAGCATCCAGTCGGCGTACGTCTCGCAAAACGTCGACACCACGTCGGTGATGGCGTGGCAGACGTCGTCCCCCTCGGCTTCGATAGCGCTCTCACATGCAGCGCGCGTCTTCAGAAGCCCGCGGGCCGTCGCCTCTATCGCTCGGTCCAGGTCCGCCGACGTAGGGTACGACGCCACCGTGATGAGCTTGCCTAGAATCTCTGCGCAGATCGGCAAGTGGCTCGACTTGGAGCACAGCGCCTCAATCATCGTGTACAGCACGCCCGGGTCTTGCGTGAAGAGCGACGCGAGCGACACGCCCGCCTTCTTGATCCACACCTTGAGGCACGCGAACGCCTCGCCGTGCAAGCCCACGACGCTCGGGTTGTCCCTCGTCTGCACCACCTTGCCGATGAGCTGGACCACGGGCTTGCTCAAGCCCACAAGATGCATCTCCATGGCGTCCTTGGCCGCGAACGGGATCTCGGCCTCCTCCGTCTCCTCGCACACGCAGCGCGCAAACGTGAGCAGGAACGCCAGCTGCGCGGCGTCGCCGGTCGCCGCGGCTTGGGCGAGCAAGCTCTCCATCAGCGCCTTGCAGCTGTCCGGCGAAGAGACCAGCGCGATCGCGTACACGCCGCACAGCTTGCTGTAGACCGGCCCGCTGAAGCGCGGGCTGCCGCTCTGGGCGGCGCCGATGACCGCGTCCAGCGCGCGCTGCAGCGCCGTCTTCTGCTCCGCCGCCACCTTGACCCACTCCTTCCGCATCTGCTCACGCCCAGTCACTCGTCAGTTGCTGCTCAAGACTGGAGTCGGGAGACAATGAACCGCCAAGACCTTCGAGTGGAGCATGGTGGCGGCGAAGAAGAGCGCCTCGGGCGGCGGGTTGAGCGCCTCGTCCTGCAGGAACTGGAGCCCCACGCCCCAGGCCGCCTGCCACAACCGTCACAGCCACCGCGCACTGCGTGAGTTTCTCTCCGAGTCCGCCGCACTACGGCCGCGCTACGCACCTCAGTGTCTGCGAACGCGAGCAGAAACTCGTTGGCCTCCCGCTGGCGGTCGGCCCCCTCCTGTCCACCGCCAGTCGTCGCGCACACAAGTTAGCGTCAGACTCTATAGCATCACAGCACAGCGTCCCAAGGCGCTCGCACCGCCCCGTAGAGCGCGCGCACGGCGCTCAGCACCACCGCGAGCGGCGGCGGCGGCTCCATCTCGACGGTCGCAGCTGCACTTCCTGGTCGCTTGGGTGGGGAAATGATACTGGAAATGGGGCGGAGGCGAGCGCGCGACTCTAATCGGAAGGTCACTGTACGTGACGACTGCTGATGGGCATCCAACTCATGCTCGTCATCGACAAGCTGCCATCATTGGCAGGACACTTCGAAGCTGATCGGATGCCGTTGCCGGCAATTGCAGGAGCAAGTCGATGGAGAACGCGGATGGAGTCTCATTCGTCAATATGCAACTTGTTTTCGTTTATCCTTTTCTCGTGTCTCGCGACACCATGCACTTGTGAAAACCC
>JAADYH010000280.1:0-26375 GCA_023338125.1 Phytopythium aichiense
CCTGCACCGAGGCTTCATGTAGGCACATCGTGACCGCATGTCAGCTATCCGCACAGCTAAAGTGCGTTCGCATTGGACGTGAACAGGCTCCGCACCTGGTTGCGACGCGCTTCCAGCTTTACTCGCCTGATCAATCCCCACGACGACGAGCGCGCCGCTGTCCGTGAGGACGCTGCACAGCGACGACGAGCCGCTAGACGCCGGGGAGGCCGCCACGGACCCGTTCCACGCAGGGAAGGGCCGCAGACCTCGCAGTCGCGCGCGCCGCACGAGGATCTCGCCGCGAGACGCCGGCCGAGAGCCCATGTGCGTCATTGCGATCCTCGATTTGGCGGGAATTGCCGTGGCCCTGTGTCGGAATCACATCAGGGACCTATGGTTACGGTACGTGGATCCACCGTGAACACTTTTTGGAGGGGTGCGGAACAAGCGCCTGGTCAGAATATCAAAAACAGAAGATATGCAGCTCGTGAAGTTTTCAAAAAATACTATATTCTCGAATACTTCGAACAGGTTCGAATATATTTTCGAAGGGCAGCCGATAGAATGTTGAAATATTGGATCGACCTTCTTGGATGATGTCTTTGTATTGAATTATATCTTCAAATTGTAATTTAAATGCGTAATATAACACAGAAACACATTACCACCACTCTTACGTTGCAAAATGAGGGGGTGTACCCGCCAGGCGACGTAACCACCGCGAACGCGTCTTCCATCATCCAGCTCACTTGCTCTGCCGCTCCATTCAACGCGCCGCACTCGCAACCTTCCCTTCACGTCCATGAGCGCCGCGACGACCTCGGCAGTCGTGGCGACACTTCTGGTCGGTCGCACGCTCAAGCGGCTGCTGCCTCCGAGCCGCCCGCTGGCGCTGAATCTCGCGCGCGCGGCCCAGATCATGATCCTGTCTCGCCAACTCCAGCGCCAGAGCGCGCTTCCCGCGGCCGCCAGCTCCAGGCCGCCGTTCCGACCGGAGGTCAACATGTCGGTAGCGATCGCAAGGCTTCAGGCTCGGGCGAAGGAGTCCCACGACGGTCAGTATCAGCGATTCGGCGCTCAGACTGGTCTCGCGATCTGTGCGTTAGCTGGTGCTGCCGTCGCGGCGCTCGCACCCGCGGCCGACTGCGAGTCGCTGCAGGGCTACGAAGACGAGGGCGAAGCCGTCTCTGCGGGCTTTGAGGAAGCGTTCGAGATGCGCAACCTGCTTGGCGCCGGCGCGTTCGGCGTCGTCATGCTCTGCCGCCACAAGGCATCGGGCGACGACTTTGCCGTCAAGATCGTGCAGGAGCTGCCCAACCACGTGGCGGAGATCGCACGTGAGCAGGAGGCGCTCGCGCGCATCGAGCAGCACGGCGGGCACCCGAACATTGTGGCATACGACCATTCGTTCAACGAGGGCGGCTTCCACTACCTCGTGATGGAGAACCTGCGCGGCGACTCACTGTTCTCGTTCATGAAGAAGCGCCACGCGCTGGACGTGTCGAGCGCGCTGCAGCTCGTCGCGCAGCTGGCCGACGCGCTTGTATTTATGGGCAGCGTGGACCTCATCCACCGCGACCTCAAGCCCGAGAACGTCATGGTGACCGCCCCCGGACGCGCGGAGGACGTGGCGACGGCCGACCCGGGCGACATCGTGCTCAAGATCATCGACTTCGGGTCGGCTGGCAAGGTGTCGAGGCCCGAGGCGTCCTCGTCCGGCCGCCCGGTGCTGCTCTCGGGCACGCGCACGTACTGGTCGCCCGAGGTGCTCGAGCAACAGAGCATGACGGCGGCCATGGACGCCTGGGCTCTCGGCTGCATCCTGTACATCCTCCTCTCGGGGCGTCACCCGTTCGACCTCATGGGCTGCTCGACGGAGGAGCAGATCCTGCAGCGCATCCGGTGCGACCAGGCGTCCTTCCTGCTTCCCGAGTGGGACGCCGTGCCCGAAGACGTCAAGGAGCTCGTGCGCGGCCTGCTGGACAAGGACCCCGCCCAGCGGCTGACGCCCAAGGACATTCTCGCCCACCCGGCAGTCGTCGCAGCCGTCTCGAACGCCGGGGACGCCGCCGAATGACCGTCCTCCAGAGCCGAGAAGGCCGTGTTTGTCTGCTATCATTGGCATTTCTATCTGTGCGTTGCGTATGGCATCATGTCATTGAGTTAGAAGGACACCTTGAACCCCGCATCAGGTCTTGAGGTGGAACCTGTTGATGTCACTAAATCGAGTTTGACGTTTGTAATCTATATAATGTCTGTAAGTACGTCACTCTATCGAGGGAATGTTGTCCCGCCCTCCTGCCAGGCACCACGTTTCCGCCATCGCGGGGGAAAAGTTGCGGCCGGCAGGCGACCAGAATGGTAAGTGAGCCAGCCCAGCGCTCTGTCTGTGCGCCTGCCGCTTTGCCCATGCGTCCACAGCGCCTGAAGGCGGCTCGGAGGCGTGTCGACGGACTTCTGACGCTATGTCGGTGGCCCCGCAGGAGATTCAGGCCGAGCTGGACGCGTGGCGGTTCGGACACCGCAAGGACGAGGCCGTGCGCTTCAGCCAGCGCCTCAGCCGGCAGTTCCCCGTCGAGGTGATCCAGCCGCCGCGCACGTTGGCGGCCGAAAGCTTCGACCGCGCGCTGGCCAGCCGCAAGCTGTCGCGAGCGCAGCGCGGGAGTCGGCAGGCGCTGCTGCACCTGCTGCAGCAGCTCGACGGGAGCGAGTACGGCGAGCCGAGTGCCAAGCGGCAGAAGACGAGCGAGGGCACGTCGCTGGCCAAGGAGGACCACGCGTACGAGCTCAAGCGTGAGAACGAGGCGATCCGCCGGCGGCTGCACAAGGCGCTGGGCGGCCAGCACACGAACGCGTCCGTGCCGCTCGCGATCCGCAAGCTGGCCCCGAGAGTGGTCATGGGGAACGCGCTGTCCAAGCCGAGCGTGGTGGGTTCTCTTCGCTTATAGGAGACGGAGGTGTCGGAGCAGAGACTGACGATGCTGGTCTATTACACCAGGCCCGCTCGCCGCGGCGGTTCGCTAGCGACTTCCAGTACTCGACCCACCAGAAGCTGCACAAGGACGAGATCCAAGAGCTGGAAGGCAAGCAGGCAGCATTGAGGTGCTCCAGACCATCGGACGCCATCGCCTTCTCACCACAGGATGTGTCGTTTGGCTCCTGCACAGAGAGGCTCAAGGCGCAGCAGCTTTCGCGGGAACGAGAAGCGGATCAACTTGTCTACAACTGGTTCGCTGAGCGCGAGACCAATGTACGGGCAGGAGGCCTGACGATCTGGATCGTTGCAGTGGCTGACAGTGCGCATCCGCCATGGTTTGCTCGTCTTCTAGACTATTGTGGAAGATGTGCTGCTCGATCTGGTGTACGACATCGCCGAGGAGACGTTCGACGAAGTGGAGCGGGAGTCCGGCAAGAAGGAGCTGCCGCCCGATCAGCTTGAGGTGGTCATGGAAGCGCTCACGACGGGGCCGATGGAGCGTGTCTTGATTCAAAAGTACGCGGTCGACATCACGCGACGGCATCTGCAGTGCCTCCATCCGCTCCAGTGGCTCAACGACGAGGTGCGCGGGTTTGTTGTGGTGGTGGCACCGAAGGTCGACAGTAACCACTCAACCTACCTGCACGCGTGATCCCGCAGGTCATCAACTTTTGGTTCCAGCTGCTCGGTGACCGCGACGAGCAGCTCGTGAAGGATGGCGTGCTGGCCAAGCGCAGCCACTTTTTCAACTCGTTCTTCTACTCGAAGGTCTCGGAAGGAGGCTACAACTTCGTCAATGTGCGGAGATGGACACGCAAGGTACGACGCGTTGGTGATCATCGCTATCTGTGCGTGGAGTTTGGTTTGACTAATGCTGATATGCTGTACTGTTTGGTGGAACAGATTGATTTGTTCGCCATGGACAAAGTGTTTGTGCCCGTCAACATCTCCAACGTACGTCATGTGTTGAAGAACCAGTCAGTGTGCTTTGACCAACGCATCGCATGCACGATCCACTCTTCAGACGCACTGGTGCTTAGCGGTCATTTTCATGACGGAGAAGCGGATCCAGTACTACGACTCGATGAACGGGAGTGGCGCCGCCTGCCTCGACGTTCTCTTCAGGTTGGAGCAAATCGCACAAGACCAAACGGGTGGATGGGCATGACTGGCTGACAGGTTCTTGATGGATGCCGCTGCAGATATTTACACGACGAGATGAAGCACAAGAAGAAGCAGGAGTTCGACGAACAGGGCTGGGAGCTCATCCCGACGCAGCCCGACACCCCACAGCAAGCGAACGGCTCGGACTGCGGCGTGTTCACCAGCATCTTCGCCGACTACCTGTCGCGCAATTTGGTACGACACGGTCGCTGCTGTCAACGTCTTTGCATTCATCATGACGAGGATCTGACGCCGCTGCGTGCTTCTTCTCAGCCGCTGTCGTTCACGCAGAAGGACATGGAATTCCACCGCCACCGCATGGTGCTGCACGTGATCCAGGGTTTCCTTCCCCTCGATGATGACCTGTAGCGCGCAGTAGACGCCCTAAGCCGTGCTCATTGTCTCCATACACGCGCAGTCATCCATCCAACCAGCCAGCGATGCATGTGAAAGGGAAGAACCGACCGATCGGCTTGCAGGGATGATTCGCGCGTTACATAGTTACAATTCCGTCTCGCAGGTCGCCTCCGCCTTGCTCGCCGCGCATCTACTTGACCGTGAAGCCCTCGCTGCGCAGGCAGGCCTTGTGCGCCTCGATGATGTCCTTGCAGCGCTCCTCGCCGTTCTGCACGACGCACAGGTCGCGCGCCTGCTTGGTCTCGGGACACGAGCAGCAGATTTTCTTGCCCGACTTGCCCAGCACCGGCCCGCTGGTCGCCGCCGCCGTCGTCTCGCCCTCCTTGCCCGCCATTGCTGCTGTCTGCCCGCCTTGTGGATGGATGGAGAACCCCGCCAACGTGTCGGAAGCCGCGCCAATCGCCTTGTGTCTGCCCACCGGGAGAAGCTGCTGGAGCCTCGACCGCCGCAGGTCTTTGTGTCCCGTTGGAAGTGCGACGCGGTGATTGGTTACGCAAGCACATCTTTTTCGCCAATAACCTTCCGTAAACAACCAATGTCACTGAGTTGGTGACTGGAATCGAGCCTCTGCGTACGAGTAGGACGTGTGATTTGATGGATACGACTGCGCCTTATGATGACGCACAGCCTGTGGGAATCAATATCGGAATAGCAATTGTTGACTGTACACTTTGATGGGTGAGAACCAGCAACCCCTTGGAAGGTGGTGGTGGCGATCCATCGTCCATGAGTCATGGGGAGAGCAATGGAGAAATGGGCAGTCGATCCAGCCACCTGATACGGCGTCGTCATGCATATCGTCGGCCAGTGGACGGGGCTGCTGCGCGTCCCACGCACGCAGGATGCTCCTCTGAGGCTCTGGGAGGAGCTCAGCCCGTCCGTGTTGAAGCGCACCGATCCGTGAGATGGGGAACAAGGCAACTTGAAGGACATGTATGCACACTTTATGGCTCGGCCGCACGGCCAACACGCTCCTCTCTGATAAATAACACGCGCGCGGACGGCCCCACGCCAATTCTGACCACAAAGAACGCTCAGTCCTCGCCACGGCCACTTCACCCACAGCGCGCGCACATGCCGTCGACGCGGCGGCTGCCGCAGTGCACGCAAAAGGTGCCGGGCACCGGCACACGGTGCAGGATGTCGCCGTGGTAGTCGCGAATGTGCGCCAGCAGCTCCGCGCGCATGTGGAACAGCGATCCGCAGTACGTGCAGTTCTCCCAGATCTCCTCTTCCGGCTCGTTGCTGCCGGTCGACAGCGAGGTGGACGACCCGCGGAGCGAGGCGACGTCTGACGAGCGCTCCACGGGCGACGCGAGGCGTGCGAGCGGGATGCCCGACACGATCTCGGCGTTGTCTTCCTCGATGAACAGCAGGTCGGCGCTCGTGACGAATGGCGTGGGGTGGTCGAACCTGGACGCGCGCAGTCCCCGGCCGCGGTGGCTGCGCTCGCTGCGCAGGATCGCGCGGAAGCGGATAGGGAAGAGCAGCGGCGTCTGTTGCTTCCGCTTCTCGATCGTGAGGAAGCCGACGGCCTTGGAGAGCGCGCGGCTGCCGCCTAGCGGGAACGTCTGCGTGAAGCCGACGGCCTGGTCCGGCCAGAAGCAGCTGCGCAGCGTGAACTTGGAGGCCGTCGTGAGCGGCGAGCCGTCCTGGATCTGGATGCGGAAGACCGTCTGCTCGTCGCGCTGGCGCGACCACTTGAGGAACTTGGACACGTGCGTGCCGCGCAGGTACTTGCCCGTGCGCACCGACACGAGCTGCACGCGCATGTCGTCCAGGATGAGCCGCTCGCGCACCTCGTCCACGGGCGCGATGTGCACGAACTCGTCGTCCGCCTGCTCGCCGGCACTCTGCGCGTTGTACAGGCACGGCACGGCGCTCTCCTTGCGCGCGCACTGCGCGTACGCGTCGTAGCCCTGCCAGAACAACTGCAGCGCCACGTGGTCCCTGGACGTCACGCGCTTCGCCTCGCCGCTCATCGTCGCCGCCTCAGCTCGCAGACCTGCCGCCTGGCGTCCCGGTGGTTTGGCGGGTGATGAAGAGGAGGGGGAAGACCGCTATGGACCCCCTTGAACCGCCTTGAACCGCGAGGAACTCACTCCTCCGCTCGTCGGCCGCGTCGAATAGAAGGAGCAGGTTGAATTGTGTGAGCGCTGTCGAGGACTTTGGAGTGCAGGCCGAGAGGTCTTCCGCGCAAAGAGTGGGCCGAGAGAACCACTCTTTGTCTTTTATCCGACGTTTCTTTTCGGGATGGAGCGACGCAGCGCGCAATCCAATTGGGTGATAAAATGTTTTGGCGATGTGATTGGACGAAAAAACGAAGGATGACAGTGGGCGATTACGGTCGATGGGCACTGATGTGCCGAACTTTGCGGCCTTTGGGGTGGTGAAATCGGGAACCGCGCGCTGGATCGATGCCCCGACACCTGCGACCTCCTGCTCTCGGCCTGACAATCCAAATGCGACGGCTCTGGAGTGCGAAACTTTGCCCTTTTCTTTCTGAGGACGGAGCAAAGGGAGCTGGGAGCGCAGCCAGCATGTGATACAGAGCCGCGCCGGCCGGTCAGCCACCACCACCTGTCCGACGGCTGCGCAGTGTCAAACACCAGAGGGTGGCAGGCAGGGCAGGACGGCGCTCGACACCTCGAACAAGTGGATTGCTTCGCAACTGCGCACCGCGTAATCACCGGGAGCATGCCGTTTTGTCCGGGTTGTTCTCCATGGTGTCGCAATGCCAACATCGCTCGCTCGAGGCGGAAAACAGACTGCAAGGAACAGATTTGATCTCACAAATATGTCAGCCGCACGAATGCATCGGCTCGATTCCCCGTGGTGAGATGCTGCTCGACTATTCATCGCGCCGGACTTCCTTCAACCCACGGAACAACAAGAGAGGAGCTCACCGCGATCGTCAATAGTGCAAGTCGACGCCGTCGATCAGCATCTTGGCGGCAAGTATGCGGCTGGCTTCCTCATCCAATATACCCATTGCGTCCAGTCTGCGCCTGCATGGCCATCAAAATTCACAAGGCGGGCTCTGATATTACAACCTGCCGTTCAACAGTCACTGCTGCCAGTTTGTTCACTGCTTCCCCACATGCAAGAGCGCGGTGGTTTTGCCCAGCAATGCATCGCGACTCAGACCAAGACGACGCAGTGAGGAAGGCCGACCGAGAGAGTCATTTCGATAACGTTGCTCAACAAAGTACAGCCACGCTTACCATACATGACTTTCATTAATTCATACAATTCATAAGTTATTACATTTCATCTTAATCAATTGTGGGAGACATGACTGTACACCAAAGCGTCGATGGGATCATTGATCACCAACACGGTCTCCGCCGCCCACGCTCCTGGTCTGCTCCGCTGTCGGTGGTGCCTGCCGCCCCGCCCAAGAGACGCTACGCCAGCCATGAGCCTGGCCAAGGTGCTCTACCGCGACCTGCTGCTCGCGGCGCGGCAGTTCGACCGCGACGCGGCGCTGCGCGCGCTCATCTCGACCAACATGATGCAGCGGCCGGTGGCGCCTGGGTCGACGGCGCGCGTGCCGCACCTGGAGGCGCTCAACCGCTTCCTGCTCGCGTACCTCGAGCGCCGGTCCTTCTACGTGCCGTCGGCCGAGCGCCAGCCGCTCGCTGACCTCGTGCGCGACAGGTTCCGCGCGCCCGTGGACCGCCAGAGCCCCGGCGAGGGCGTCGACCTGGCCTTCGCGGCGCTGCGGTCGCTCACGGACAAGCTCGCCGAGGCGCACGAGTACGGCATGGTCGGCGCGGGAAGCGGGGCGCGCAGCAAGGGCAAGGGCAAGAGTGCCGGGCGCGACCAGGAGGCGAGCGTTGAGTCGCTCACGCCGCTGGACGTGCATCTCGCAGAGTACGTCGCGAGTCCGCAGGCTCGAGATGGAGGGAGGACGTGGACTCTGACATCGTCCGCGTGTGTGGTGCAGCAACGTGGCGTCGGGCGTGTTCCTGCTGTCGCACCCGCTGCTGAGCGGCATGTTCCGCCGGTCGGTGGTCGTGCTCACGGAGCACGGGCAGCAGGGCTCGCGCGGCTTCATCGTCAACCACCCGACGTCCAAGCCCGTCATGCAGGCGTTCAAGGTGCACCCGCGCATCATGCAGGCCTTCGGGTCCTCCAAAGTGCGCGTCGGCGGGCCCGTGCGCACTGATCATGCCGAGGTGCAGCCTTCACCCTTACTGTCTCCATCCCGTCGCCAGTCTTCGCATGCTCACTCGCTCCTTCCTGGTCAGATACTTCACGGCCGCCCGGACTTTGGCGGGGAGCGCGTCGTGACGAGCAACCTGCCGACGACCAGCCAGGATAAGTTGTACGTGGGCGTGGACTTGGAGACGGCGGCGCGAGCGGTGGACGACAAGGAGGCGCTGCAGTCGGACGTGGTCTTCTTCAACGGCGTGTCGACGTGGACGGTCGGGCAGCTCGAGACGGAGCTGCAGCGCGGCACGTGGGTCGCGGTCAAGGCGCCCATCTCGCTCGCGCTGAACGCCAAGAAGGAGCTGTGGGCAGAGCTCATGGGCGAGCTGGGCGGCGAGTACGAGCAGTTCAGCCGCATGCCCATCATTTATGACGAGGACTTTGACGACGACGACCTGGACGACAAGTGAAGCACATAGATAGCGAGCCCGATGTCATGAACCGCCAGCACGCGCAGAGCGAGGAGCCTCGTTTACAGATCTAAGACCATGCTGCTGCACGTGTGATGAGGTGCGTTTGCTTCACTGTCCCGACACCTTCTTCTGCGCGACAAACAAATAGAACCGGGAGGAGAACCCCTGCAGCTTGCTGCCGGGCTCCATCTCGAGGCACTGAAGGATCTCCCACTCCATCGGCGGCTGGCTCGCGTCGTGGTGCGCGACCCAGTCGAACATGTGGATGCGGTTTGCGGGGCTGCCGAACGTCATGAAGACGAAGAACCCGTCCGGCCGCAGGATGCGCGCGGCTTCCAGCATGCCGTTGCGCGCGTCCTCGATATCGTCGGCCGAGTCAGGCGAGACCTGCTTCCAGTTGTCGTTGTCCACCGCGTCCGTCTCGGGCTTGAGCAGCATCGTGTCGAGACAGCCCTTGTCGATGATGCAGTCCACCGCGTTCGCCTCCCAGCCGGTCATGTTGGTCATGTCCGCCTCGACGAACGTGACGGGCCATGAGTTGGCGGCGCAGCGGTCCTGCATCTTCTTGACCACGTTGGCCGCAAAGTCCATCGCGTGCACGTCTGCGTACCCGTCGAGCGCCATGTCGATGGGCAGGCGACTCGTGCCCGAGCCCGCCACAAGCACGCGGTCGTTCTTGCTCAAGTACATGGCCAGGATCTCGCGCACATGCGCGTACTGGCAGTACCAGTCGTACTCCTCTTCGCCCTCGTACCTAGCCTCCCAGTAGTCCTTCTTGCACAGCGCCATCATGGAGATCTTGGCCGCGTACGGCCGCACCAGCTCGGCGCCTTCCTCGACCTCCTCGACTGGCCACGCGATCGAAAACAGCTTCTGCTGCAGCATGCAGAAGACAGGCACGACCTGCAGATTGAACTCCTTGGACTCCTGCAGACTAGCGACAGCAGCAGCGACAAGCACAGGTGAGCATTGCATCCAGGCATAGATGCGATCAACAAGCTGCGGCGCGCACCTCGAGCCGGTGGCGTTGAGCACATAGTACGACATGTCGGTCGACTTTTCTCCGAAGCGGATCGAGTACGCCAGCAGGTGCAGGTGCTTCATCACCGCGTCCACCGGCGACTCGTCCGCCTCGCGGTCCGCCTCCTCCACCTGCTCGCGCGCGATGACCGCATTCACCAGCGTCGCCATTGTGTTCCTCGTCTTCTCGCTGGCCTTCAGCTGCCGCTGCGCGTCCACCGCCGAGCTAAACGCCCAGCTGTGGTCCACGCGCCGCACGAGCTCCTCCGGCTTCATGGAGCGCGTGGCGACGACGCGCTGCCGGCGGCGCTGCTGCTGCCGGCTGCTCGGCTCCTCCTCCTCCTCCTCCTCATTGCATTGAACGCTCGCGACCGCCTCCAGCGCCAGAGAAGCATCGGAGCCGCCACAGATGCAGTCAAATACCTGCGCGTGCAGGCGCGGCGGCACGCGGTAGTGCTGCAGCTGCGGCAGGTGCAGCCCCAGCCACTGCGCGCGGTCGATCGCCACCTCCTCGGCCATTCTCCTCGAGTCGTCGGCGGCTTTGACACTCAGACGCGGCGGATTGACAGGCGTCCATCACTACTGTATCGGATTGGCTGAAAAAGACATGTAGAACATGTTTAACCGATCCGATTGGGTGAAAATCTTCCCTCTGAAAACAACCGTGAATTGGTTATAATCGCGTCTAGGCGAGTGCGGATTGGCTAAAACATGATTTTAGCGAGCAGCTTCGAAAAAAAGATCGGCCGACGATCAACTGCAACCGCAACATGGACATGCTCAAGAGTCGGTGGCTCCTCAAGGGTCGAGCTCTCCTCTCCGCGCCTCTCCTCTCCGCTCCGGTCTTCATCGACGTCTTCCCGCGGGTCTGACCGCTTCCAGGGCTGCCGACGGAGCTGCTGTGTTGATTCCCTGCGCTCCGCCGAGGCGATGGCGCCAACGACAATGGCGCGAGGCCCAAGCGCCGCCGACGGTGCCTGCGGGGGCGTCACGCGGCTCCAGGCGCTCTTCCGGGGCCACCGCAGCCGCCAGTTGCACATGGACCGCGTGAGGCGCGACCTGCGTACGTGCTGGCTGCGTCGTCCGACTCCCTGTTGGTCCTGGTCGTGCTGAAGAGGGAATTTACCATTGCTGTCCACATCTAGCCTGGTCGCCGTTTGTGCCGGCCAAGATGGAGGCCGTCAACGCCATGCTGGACCTGGCGGGCCTGCAGCCGGGCGAGACACTTGTGGACATCGGCAGCGGCGACGGACGCGTGGTGATCGCGGCCGCGACTAAGTGCCCGGGTCTCAAGCAGGCGGTCGGCGTCGAACTCGATCCGGCGCTGGTCGCGCTCTCGAAGCGCCGGGTCCACGAGCTGCAGCAGTCCGACCCGGCGCTTAGCCTCACCTCTCGCGTGGTTTTCGTGTTGGACGACTTTATGAATGTGCAGCTCGCGCATGTGGACGTGGTGGTGCTCTTCTTCCTGCCGCACCGTGAGATCGCGCGCGTGTTGCAGGAGAAGCTCCGCCCCGGCGCACGCGTCGTCACCTACGTGTTCCAGATCGCGCAGTGGAAGCCCGAGCGGACGGTCGAGACGGTTCCGTTCATGACGGAGCGCGGCACGTCCAGTGTCTTCATTTATCGCGTTCCTCCATCAGCATCCGCGGTCAACTGAGCGGGAGATCATGAACTGTTTGCGTTGGTCTCAACATAAACTCCCAACCACAATGCACTTGTTATGCATGGGCTCCAATGTGGTGTTTGACGCCGAATTCATCTGCAAAACTCAGAGCAGTCCATTTGAAGGCCTGACGGCATTTTGCTGCTATTCATAGCACTCGGGACGAGCTCTCAATCGAGAAACGACAAGACAAGACGCAGCGATGGCGCCATTTCCGGGCTGTCCAGTGCCCACGACACGCGCGATTGACCAGTTCCGAGCCAACCCAACGCAGCGAACCAGCGGCGAGGCAAGATGAGCGAAGGATTCGGCATCTGTGGACACAAGAACTCGTTCTCGACAGGCGTCAAGGTCGGTAACTACGTGGAGGATCGCATTGGCGGGGACCTGGCGCGGGGCAGCGGGTCCAAGCCGCTCGCTCGGCTCACGGAATGCCGCGCCAACTTCGTCGACCCCGCGGTAATGCCAGACAAGTGTGTCAACGCGCCGAAGGAGAATCTCGAGGAGCGCTTCATGCTGCGTCAGGGACTGCCGTACAGCATCATATTCGAGCATGGGAAGGAGCACATCCCGACGCCCGCGGAGCTGCAGGCCAAGTACACACCGACGTCGCATGACATTGGGTCTGGGCTGCTGTCAACCGCGATCAAGGGGAAAGGTGGACTGCTCACTGGGGCAGACCCGGCATCGCCGGCCAACTCGCGGCTGCGCGAGCTCGAGATGAAGCGCGCCAAGGAGGCGAGGGAGCTGCGCCACACGTACGTGTCGACGTCACAGAGCATCGTGCCAGCAATCACGCGTGGTCGCATCTCATGAGATGTGCGGTCGAGACCAAGATGGACATGTCACCTCCAATGACGACATCTTTGATTCCAATACACCACTCATTCGACACACATATCCGGCTGTAAGTCGCTGACAGAATGGCATTCACCGCTCTAGCTCTTGCTGTATGAGACCGATAAGCTCTCTTGGCATTTCGGCGTCGATCAGAAGTTGACCAAACCTGTTCACAGTGACAGCGTCGTAAGTGCGCATACACCAGGAAACACGAGTCCAAATAAATATGCCCACCGTCGATTTTCGTTTGTTCTCCTTTGCTCTGGGCTTGGAACTGATCCATGTGACTTGGGAGCTGTGACGCCTTCTAGCGCTTCCACTTGGCTTGTCAGCTCGCGCCATTGAGAGGAGAAGCAAATAGATGCTCCATGCGCGATGAGGTGCGAACAAATCGACATTGCCAGTGCAAGCCCTTCATCTAAGACAACAACAACAAGGAGAATCCAGTTAGTACACACATGAGTACGTGGTGGCATCTCTTCGAGAGACACTCACTTCTTGCAGTCCCTCGGCACAAATCATCGATCAAGACGAGCGACTTTGATGTCATGTTCTCGAGGATGAGCGTCACCTCTTTCATCTCCGTCATGAATGTCGAGAAGCCGTATAGTTGTTGGTCGTACGCGCCACCACGGAGCAGAATCGCGTCAAAGAGAGGCAGTCGAGCACTAGTGCACGGAACAAAGCACCCGATCTGATTCAGAACCGCAATTGTGCCCACCAGGTGCAGGAGCGGCGCGTCCTCCGCCACTTCTTCGCCCTCGAGAAGCAGGAAGCGATGCGATTGATCAAGTCGAAGGCTCCACTCTTGGGTATTTCGCTTGTCTGGGATAAAGGGGCTGAAAGGAGCGATGATTTCAATCATCACGGGATCACCTTCGACACTTTCCGACAGACTGGCCCGTGCGAATCCGTACTGCTTCGACACTAAAGCGAAAGCCATCAGCACGTCCAGCTCACCGGCTTCTCTCATGACACTGGTGAGAACGCTTTGAAACTGCTCTCGGAAGGCTGACACGATGAGCCGCACGAGCTCCAGCTCGGCCGCGTCATAGCGGTCCTTTAGCACCTTCCACCTCGCCCCGAGGTCATCAATGGATGGAACGGTGAACCAGACGCCTGCTGCTCGTGATGCCTTGAAAATCGTCACCAGCTTGCCGTTGTGCCGATGCACTCGGTGTCCATCTAATCTTGAGATTCGCAGAACGACTCCCGAGGTCGGGAAGCCCGGCTGGTCGTCTTCGTCGTACATCACTCGTATTCGAGACTTCTGGAGATGCAGCGTCTCCGCAGCCTAAGAGTAGAAAGCAGGCGTTTGTATCCTGGTCGCTACTAATTCAGACAATCGATTTGGGCACGTACTTGGCTTACTGCGGCAGATATCTTGTCCTTGCATTGCTGAATCTGGGACCGCAGCTCTCGCAGAGTGGTGGCAGCGACAGGAACATCTCTCGCCATCGCTTCTTCACAGTCAAGCGCCTTGCTGGTCGGTGCTGGGTCAATGACTTGCCGAACTAAGGTGCACAATGGAAGCAAGCTGTCCACATGGCGATGCAGCGCCGAAAAGCAGTAATCTCCAGCGTCCAGATCGACAGCATTCTCTCCAATGGAAGCTTGACGCTCCACAATATCGCTGGCAGCTCGAATCCACCGTGCTAAATCGGCAAAGCTCTGGAAGCGCAAAACAAGTTAGACTCTGGTTGCGTCACTCACAAGACGAACGAGATCATACCGAAAGGGTCGGTCTTGCAGAGTAGGCAGACGTGTCCGATTCTTCGCGCATCTTCACGAATGTCTCCAGCTTGCTCTCGAACGCCTGGAAGTGGCGAAAGAAGTGCGCGATCCGGTCAAGAGGCGAGGTGTCCTGCGGCGATGCTTCTTGTGTGTTTTTCAACCATTGAACGAATGTCTGAACGGTATCGTGGCGGGCTTGTAGCATCTCCGCATCGGCACACGGCCGGTCGATCCACTGGAGGAAGAGAAGCATGCAACGCTTAGAGCGAGGCGATGAGAAGCATATCAGCCGTAATAACTAACACAAGACCTTCTGAAGACACTTTCTCCCACGCTTGGTACTGCAGGCGCGCAGGATCACGCCGAAGATGGACTGGTGCGGGGCGGACGAGGCTGGCGCTGCCAGTACGCTCCTCGCCGCCGGGTTCAATCTGCACCTCAACGAATGGGAACGTCAGCAACGAGGGAATGTCGTGAGCAAGATCACTGCCGACTACGCTTACCGCACGCAATGGACTGCGTCCGCATCGTGTACGAAGCTCTGGAAGGTACCGTCGAACCACTCGGGTTGTTCCAGCACTTGTGCGTGCCTCAGCAGCACCTCGTGGACCGCCAACATGCACAGCTTGTAGACTGAACCCGGCACTCGCCGTTGAAGCGACCGCGTCGAGCGAGGTGGCGCCTGTAAGCTAGCAATCGCGGCTTCCGCAGGGTTTACATCCGACTCGCGCGACAGTAATGCAGCTGTGTCGAGCACCGTGAAGCCTTGCAGCACCTCGGAGGCGCTCAGCTGCGCGTTCCAGTCGATTGTGTCCGAGAAGTCGGCAATGGTTCCACTCCACAAGCACTTGGAGGGCCTCTCGGACGCATCGTTCGCGGCATTTCTCCACCAGTTGGTCTCCTTGATGGCAGCTTCCACAAGGTCCTCAATCCCTCGAACCACCCGCCTATTGCGCTCCTCGTGGCCGGGCGGGCGGCCAGCGAACCAGTCGAAGCGTCGGCGACCGCAGTCGACCATGCACACGGCGGAGTGGACGTCATGGAGACGTTCGCGCTCGCCTGGCGACGTCTGCGCAGAGCCAACGACGACAACCACAACGAAGGTGTCCATGTTTTCCTGAGGGTTGAAATTGAAATGCGAGGTGAAGGTCACTATCATCGAGGGGTTCCAAAGAAGGACGAGTCCTTCTTCCAAGGAAATCGCTTCAGTGCCGTTCAACCTGGTCAAGCGCCATCATGCGGCAGTTGGCGGAGAAGAAAGAGTCTAGTGCCATCATGCGCCAGTTGGGCGAGAGGCACCTCGTTGCGGCAGTTTGCATCCAGCTCCGAAGCCCCGAAGCAACATCAACAAGCAGGACATCACCGACAACCGATGAATGGCAGTGCTCAAGTTGAAGCTGTGTCACAATGCTGCTTCTTGTAAAAAATGACACTTGGAAGAGGCACAATTACGACTTCCTCGAATAAGTGACCTCTGATTTGACTTGCGTCAGGGAGAGAAGAAGGCCTTGAAGTTCGGAACGAGAGAACGGGACGGAGATCGTCCGAGGCAAGCAAACTGGCATGGCGAAGGACCCGACACCACCGCGCGCGGCTCGAGGTGGCCGCGGCCCTGGCGTCTGCCGGCAGTTCTCGAGCTCCGGCAGCTGCCGCTTCGGCGCCAAGTGCCGGTTCGCGCACGGAGACGCGCAGTCCGCAGGTGGAGCCAAGGCTGATGACAGGGAGAAACTGGGGAAGAGGTTTGGAGGAAGAGGCGACAACCAAGGTGGATACGCCCCGCCGTCCACAACAAAACCCAAGACGCCGTTCTCGGTTCAAGTCATGCGCGACAAGCTCCGAGAGCAGCTGACGGCCGACCTGGTGCGAGACCGCGGCTGCTCCGATCCTCTGATTGTGCTCTGGGAATCGGATATCAACAAACAAGACACGCGCTGGAAGCGTTTCCTACTACCGGACACGACCGACAACCCGAGAGAACTCGCGACGCAAATGGACGCGCTCATCCTAATCAACTCGGCGCTCCACGCGCTGACTAAGAGCCCGAACGTGGCGCCGCAGTTCGTCCGCGCGATGGGCCAGCAGGACGGCATGGGCACCGAGATCATCCGCCGCCTGGCCGACAGCCTCGAGTTCTCCGAGTCGGCGGGCCGTGCGCGCGAGCCGTTCTCGTTCCAGCGCGTGCTGGTCCCGTTCTTCGCGATGCTGACGACGCGCAGCATGGTGACGTCGGCGCAGCTCAACGTCGGTGGTGCCAACTATATCTTCAGCTGCGTGTTCAACCACCGCGAGGCGCTTCTAAACAAGTTCGTCGAGAAGCTGGTCCAAGTGGTTGACCATGGCAACTTGGAGGACCTGGCGCTGACGCACGAGCGGTTCCTGGTCGATAACGAGGGCACGTGGTTCGCGCCGCTGTGTTTCTCGCAGCTTTTGTTCCCGTTCCTGACGCTGTTGGATGTATTGGCGACCAAGTTCCGCGAGATCGCGTTCGAGTCGTCGTTCAAGCGCACGGTGGAGAAGACGAAAGAGCTCGTGGACGAATGGCATGCGGATCACGTGGAAGACGATCTGGACTCTGCGTTGTGCTACGCGCTGATGGCGGATGCGTTCAGGCGTCTGGAGTTGATGATCCACCGCTCGTCGCAGTCGATACGCGTCGGTGATCGCGTTCGATCGGCGAAGATGCGAGCTGGACAAGGGGTCGATACTATTGATCCGGTGGAGCAGCAATGGAACCTGATGCCAGTCGTCCCTCCAGGAGAAATGCCTCGATCGGACTTGCCGTATGCTTATGGGGCACGTCATGACAACGATTCGAAGGATATCCGAGACATTCGGGTGCTGCCGACAACTGAAGAGATCTTCTCGCCGTACGAGCCAGCACTTCCTGGCAATTTCACGTTCCTCGAGGGTGCCCATTGGCTTCCACCGGGGCCAGAACGCTGGGTTGACACACATTTCCGCTTGTTCCGGGAAGACATGTGCCGCATCGTTCGCGAGAGCCTTCAAGACCTGCTGGCGCGGTTCTGTCATCCTCGTCAGAATCTTGAAGTGGGGCGTGTCAAAGGCGAGAAGGTCGACTTTTCGCTGTACCAGCTCCAGAGTTTGGAGCTCACGATGCATCACACTGACAGTAAAAGTCGGGACGATGGTGCGCGCAGAATCCATCGGGGCCTTTGCCTCGACTTGGTGTTTCCTCAGTCAACGCTTGGGGTGAGCGTCAAGAAGGCGGAACGCTCGAAATTTTGGGAGCACACTGGACGACTGCGGCTATTCAGCACAGTGTGCTTGGTCTCGTTCGACGGTGCGATGCTGACCACCGTGTTTTGCCAAGTGGTCATCCGCGACATGGACAAGTTGCTCAAAGACCCAGCGCGCGTAACTGTTCAGCCTTACGATGGCAAGGACTTGAAGCAACTTGTCCAGTGGCAGCAGTCGGGCGAGCAGGTCTTCCTGCTGGAGGTGAACAAGCTGTTCTTCGACTCGTACGAGCCAGTTCTCAAGGCGCTGCAAGCTGTGAATCCGGCAGATATGCCATTTGTCGAGTACCTCGCACCGGAAGCCCCACTTGATGCTGCCAATCGGCAGGCGGCGGTAGCAACCATGTCGACCCCGCTGTTCTGCCTTCAAAGCGGTTTCACATTCGATCTGTCTCCGTGCATAATCTCCTCCGCTGGACAACCTCGACCAAGCGCGATGAGCCTCCGGCTGCACCCTAATGATCTTGAATCTCGCGAGCGCGCCGTTCAGAACCTGGTGGCCTACACAACGCTGGAGCGCGACCAAGCTAAAGCCGTCGTCGGGGCGTTATCCAGTCGGGTTGCGTGCATCCAAGGTCTTCCAGGAAGCGGCAAGTCGTTCATCGGCAACCTCATCACGCAAGTCATTCTCAACGCGAACGTGTACCCGATCCTGGTCGTGTGCTACACGAACCACGCGCTGGACCAGTTCCTGTGTCACTTGTTGGACTCGAAGATCACGAAGATCGTGCGTATCGGAGGTCAGAGCAAGGAGCCGAGACTCGAGCCGTACAACCTCTCGAAGTTGCAGAAGCCTTATATTGCGCGCGAATTGGCGATTCTCTACCAGCAACTCAATGACGTTGCGATCGAGCTTCAAGGGGCATACACTGCGATGACATCGAGTGCGATATCCTGGAAACAGCTGCGCTACTTCTTGCAAAACGAGTACCCATACTGCTTCGAAGCGTTCATGGGAATGCGCGAGGCGATATTCGCTGATGGATGGGAAGTCGCCGGCAGTGATGATATTCTTCAGTACTGGTTGAGAGGGAAAGACGGTGCATCGAAGAAGAAGGGGTCCAACATCGATGTCTCGAGCTACGCCTGGAAGGTTCAACTTGAGGACGGGGATGTTTGGGCGTGGACGATGCAGGAGCGACAGCAAGCTTATGCGACTTGGCGAGATGGCATGACAACCGAGCTCATCAAAGGACTCACTGATGCGCAACAGCGATACAACAACATTCTCGAGGAAATGAATGGCGTCCGAGATGGTGCAGACGTCGCGGTGCTCCGTAACGCGCAGGTCATCGGGATGACGACGACTGGCGTCGCCAAACACCGCCACAAGATCGCGGCAGTCAGCCCGAAGGCGCTCATATGCGAAGAGGCGGGCGAAGTCCTTGAGGCGCAGCTCATGGCGTGTCTGACGCAGTCGTGCCAGCAAATGATCCTGATCGGCGACCACCAGCAGTTGCGTCCGCACATCGCCGTGTACGACCTGAGCGTCGAGAGCAAGCGCGGACAGCAGTTCCGTCTGGACGTGTCGATGTTCGAGCGCCTGGTGTCGACGACGAACGGCGCCGCAACGAGTGTGCCGATGTGGACACTGACGCAGCAGCACCGGATGCGGCCCGAGATCTCTCAGTTTGTGCGGACGCTGTTCTATCCGGCGTTACGTGACGCGGAAGAGACCGAGACGTATCCGAGCATCAAAGGTGTCGACAAGGACGTCTTCTTCGTGAGTCACACACAGCCTGAAGACGGCGCCGCGTCCCGCGACAAGCAGTCGCACCTCGCGACGTCGATCCGTTCGCACTCGAACGCGTTCGAGGTCCAGTACATCGTCGGGATGCTGCGCTACTTGATGCGCCAGGGCTACCAGTCGTCCGACATCGCCATCATCACGCCGTACGTGAGCCAGCTGCTGGCGATTCGAGAAGTTCTGCGACGAGAGTTCGTCATCCAGCTCGGCGAGCTGGACCAGGCGGAAATGGAGCACGAGTTGGCAGACGAAGAACTGATCCAGCAGTTGGCATCAAAGCGGTCGGCGTCACTGAGTGCCGCGACGCAGACGCAGCTGTCGCAAGTGATCCGACTGGCGACGGTGGACAACTTCCAAGGCGAGGAGGCCAACATCATTCTCGTGAGCCTTGTCCGCAGCTCCGTCAGCCAGGGCGAAGATGTGCGTGGCACGATCGGGTTTCTCAAGACGCCGAACCGCATCAACGTGTTGATGTCACGCGCGAAGCACGGCTTGTACTTGGTTGGTCACGGCGCGTTGCTGCGTCAGAAGTCGCCGTTGTGGGCGACGATCATCAAGCAAATGGACGAGGACGGATCCTTCGCGGACGGTCTACCGATTCACTGCCAGAAGCATCCGGACGACCATCGAGTGATCAAGAGCGCGACGGACTTCCAGACGCTTGCGCCGAACGGGGGCTGTCTTCGTCCGTGCGGTCTGCGCCTGCCGCAGTGTGGCCACGTCTGTCGAATGCTTTGCCACACGGATCGCGCGTCGCACGCCACGATATACTGCGTGCAGCCGTGCTTGCGTCTGCACGACGGGTGTGGTCACGCGTGTCCGAAGGTGTGCGGAGACGACTGCGGGTGGTGCGAGGTGGTGGTGGGATCCATCACCCTGCCGTGCGGTCATGCGTACCAGAACGCAAAGTGTTGGGAGTCGAAAAGGCCGGAGAAGGTCGTGTGCAAGGCGCAGGTGGATCACAAGGTGGAGGTGTGTGGCCACATCGTCAAGGCACCGTGCGGAGCGAAGACCGTCGACTGTAGTCGAGTGTGTGGCATGCAGCTCTCCTGCGGTCACCCGTGTCGTCGCAAGTGTTCGGTGTGCATTACAGAGACGCTGGTCGACCTGGTTGCGAATGGGAGCCCCGACTCGCGTGCGGATCTAAACCTTCCCGTCAAGGCAACCAAGCACGGAGCGTGCCAGAAGAAGTGCGATCGGCTGCTGTCGTGCCAGCACCGGTGCCAGTCGGCGTGTCATGTCGGATCCACCACCGACGCGGCGGGTGCGACTCCATGTCCGCCGTGCATACACAAGTGCGAGATCTTTGAATGCGCGCACGGTAAGTGTGAGCACCCATGTCACAGCGCGTGTTCGGCGTGCTGCGAGGACTGTTCGTGGCGCTGCGAGCATGCGGGGTCGTGCGTTCTTCCGTGCGGCGCGCCGTGTCTGCGCCAGTTGTGTGACCGTCGGTGTGCCAAGGTGCTGTCGTGCGGCCACCAGTGTCCGTCGATCTGCGGCGAGGCGTGTCCGTCGCCGGTGTTTTGCCACACGTGTGCGAGTCCCGCGACAAAAGAGAAACAGGTGGACTTGATCCTGTTCCAGTCGTACGGCGAAGTGGACCCGAGCGAGGACCCGGTCGTAGTGCTGCCGTGCTGCCGCGCCATGTACACGATGACAAGTCTGGATGGTGTCGTGGGTCTGTCGACGGCGTATGACGCGGACGGCTTCCCTCGAGCGCTGTCAAGCGGGTACATGGACACGATGCCGCAGTGTCCGAATTGCAAGACGCCGATCCGAGGAGTGAACCGGTACGGTCGGGTGACGAAGCGGGCGGCGATTGACGCGGCCGAGCGCAAGTTCATCGAGACGTCGCAGCGTGCGTTTGTGGGTCTTCAGCAGCGATTCGGTTTGTTGGCAGACGCGAAAGAATCGGCCGATGGTGGCGATTCGGACGCTGCTGATGCGATGGACAAGGTGTTCGTGTCGGACGTGAAGCGGTTCGAGAGAAGTGTGAAGCAGCCGCCGTGTCGCAAGGTGTACAACGCTTGTGTGTCGAAACTGTCGTCAGACGCGTCGAAGGATGCGAGCGATGTGAAGGTTGGCGGCGCGGTTGCGAGTCTTGACGACGAAGCTCGTCGTCTGCTGCCGGTGCCAGACACCAAGTTCCCGTTCGTGGGCAACGCCAGTCTGCTTCTGGCGCAATATCACGTTCTCATGGAGAGCGCGAGCGAGGCGGAAACGTTTGCGACTGCGGCTGTCAATGCGTTCGTTGAGGGCTCGTTCACGGTCCAACTTTGCGATGCGCGACTGGTATTGGCGCAAGCTCTGGTACTGAAGGCTGACCAGTTGTTGGACAGCAAGTCAGCTGGGGACAAGAAGCAATCGGCCAAAGAAGTGCGTGAGGTGGCAAACCTTGTTGAAAGTATCTCCGACGAGATTGCCAAGCAACTTGGCGAGCTTTCCCACACGTTCCGAGCTCAGCGAGGCCACGAACTCTCTGCGCTAGTGCATCGTGTCGACATTCTACGCAAGCGTGCGGCTGGACAGCCTTTTTACGAGTCAGTGTCGACGACCGAGCTTCGCGCGGTGCGGATGGCCATGCAACAAGAGTTTAGCGGCTCGGGACACTGGTACCGCTGCCCCAACGGTCACTCGTACACTGTGGGCGAGTGTGGGATGCCGATGGAGCAGGCGGCGTGTCCCGAGTGCCGTGCGACCGTGGGCGGATCGGACCATGAGCCGGCCGTGGGGAACGAGCACGACGCGGCACTCGAGCGTTTGTATTGAGCAGCAGTGAAGGTTACTGCGCTCGTCTTGGCGACGGTGGTTTGCAGTGATGTGCGTTAGCGAGTTTGATCTATGACGAGTGATATTTGTGCGTGAGGCAGCATGCGAAGCGATTTACGATCTCAACATTCGATGCATCGATTCAATCGAACGTGTTTGTCTTGACTGTTCTCAAGCCTCTCTCTCTCTCTCTGCCTTGACGTCTAAACCCTGCGTGTGCGCGCTAACGATGCTGAACGATTGTATCGGGAGCCTAGAACAGCTGTTGGAGGTCGATCTCATGCTTGGCGAGCTCGCGGAGCATGGGCTCGTCGAAGTACTTGCGCACGTTGACGTCTTCGCTCAGGCCCTTGCGGCGACGAGTCTTGACCATGAACTCGCGCGCGAGGTCGTTCACTGGCGCGGGCTCGAGCGGCCGAAGGACGACGCTCGTGTCCAGCGGGTCGCCAGGCACCACCGCCCAGTGGTCGAACACCTGTGTAATGTACGCCTGGCCCTGCGTGAAGACGCGCAGGTCCGTCTCGAGACCGAACGACTCGATCACAGGCACGAACCCACGGACGACGTACAGCGGGGACCCGGCCTTTGGCGCATCGTGCGTGATGTGGCCGCGACGGCGACTCAGCACCTGGTACAGCGACGACACCGTGTCGGCAGGGCACTGGATCTCGATCGAGTAGATCGGCTCGAGTATCCGCGGCGTGGCCGTCAGGAACGCCGAATAGGCCACGCGGCGAGCAGTCGGGATCACCTGACCACCACCGCGGTGGATTGGCTCGCCCGCGATCGTCGCGTCCAGGATCTTGAACTTGGTGTTGCGAATCGGCTCATCACAGAGTGGGCCTTCGCGGCAGCTCCACTGGAAGCCCTGGACAATGCTGTCCTTGACAGAGCCGAGCGCGCGCTTGTCCACGTCCGTCACGAGCGTGTCGTCAAGCAGAACGTTGGGTCCGTTGCTCTCCGGCCCGAACGCCCACAGCGAGCGCGCCGCCAGCACGTCCCATTTGTACTTGGTCTGGAAAAAACTTGCGACGTCCTTCGTGCTCATCTGTTCATGGTGGAGATCATTGCGTGGGGTTGTTAGCGAGCACAGTACCATACGAGGAGTTCGGCAATACGTACGTCCAAGTTGACCGCTCCAGCCTCGATATCATGCGCCAGTCCAGCGTCAAGCGGCTCCGAGATCATAGTCAGTTTGTTCTTCCGGTTTGGCGTCTCAGCGAAGCACCTGGACAGACAGAAAACCAACAGTGAGGTCATGCAGTGCCCCTCCTGCAGCGGGCATGGCAACAATGCAACTCACTGGACGGACGACGTCTCGGCCACCGTCTCGGAGAACGACACGACCGGGTCCGCGACTTTGATCTCAATCTCCGAGTACATCCGCCGCAGGTCGTGCAGGATACAGTCGGCCGCCAGCTCTCCAGTGCACAGAATCACATGCTCGCCACTCTCCTCCACCTTGGTTCGCACCAGCGGGTAGCTCTTGCTCACCTTGCGCAGACCCTCGAGCATCTTGGGTAGCTCGGCAGGGTTGAGCGGCTCGACCGCAAGCTTCATGGTAGCCGTCGTGCCGAACGCGTGGTGAATCGGGCGGAAAATACCCACTTCCTCGTCCTGGAGCACGTCCTCGTCCGCATCTGTGATAGTCGCGCTCTTGGTGATCGACGAGTCAACGCCCTCAAGCAGCACCCAGTTGCCGGCGGGCACACGGTTGACTTCGATCTTGTAGCGTCCCTGCGCAACGCAGACACTTTCCACGACGCGCGTAGCCATGTCCTCGTCATCCTCCGGGCTGTACGCTTCACCCAGCACCTTCACGTCTTGCTGAGGACGCAGTTCGCCGGAGTAAACACGCCCAAATGCGCTGAAGGTTGTGCCGTCCGGAGACGAGTATAGCTTCACGATGTTCACCATAAGAGGAGCGCGTGATTTGCAGTCGCGCATGGAGGCGACGAGGGAAAGACCACTCGCCTGACTCCCCGTGTACAGCGCCTTCACCTTGGATGTCGCCGTCTCGAGCGGCGATGGAACGTGCTGCACGACCATGTCGACAAATCCAGCGGCCACATCGCGGAAGAATTTGCCGAGCACGAGCTTCAGCAGCGGCCGAGGGTTCAGGTTGAGCTCCTCCTTGCGCAGTCGCACGCCCAGAGCACGTAGAGAGCTCGAGAGATCCTTCGGGTCGCCGTTCAATACCTTGGAGTACATCTTGTACAGCGGCTCGAGAACAAAGAGAACGAACGAGCGCGTTGCGCCAGGGTAAGGCGGCTTCTTGGTGAAGGTGCGGGTCTGCGGGTTGAAGTAGCGATCACCCCAGAGGCGAGGCGCAAGCGCAGCAGCAGGCACCTCCGGGTGGCGCTCCGAGTACAGCTGTGCGAAGGACGTGAGCGAGAAGCTCCATCCATGTTGGCCCGACGCGAAGCACACGTTGCCGAGCTCGGGCGACAGGCGCTGCTTCTGCTGCCCCGCTGGGGTGTTCGCGTCAATGACCGCGTTCACCTCTTCGATCGTGTGCAGCAGCTTGAAGTACGCGTCCACAGGCGGCAGCTTGAGCTCAATGATGAGACGGTCGACCTTGTTGACCACGAGAACGATGGCCACGTTCGCCTTCAGCGCCGCCTTGATCACCCTCTCCGTCTGCTCAAAGCCAGCGCCACGTGTCAGTACTTCGAACATGGTGGTGGCTACGGTTACTATCTACTCACGTTCATCATGACGCCTTCGATGGCGTCGACGACAAGCGCGGCGCCATCCGCGATCTGGAGCGCCGCGCTCGTCTCGTCCGAAAAGTTGACGTGTCCCGGGCAGTCAAGCACATTGACGAGGTAATGTTTGCCGCGAGACGTGGGCAGCACGAGCGACACGGGTGTGCTCTTGACGCTCACGCGGCGCTGCTGCTCGTCCTGGCGCGCGTCCGTGTACCGACGCTCGACCGCCGGGTCCCACTTATCGACGTGAGTCTGCTCGACGAGCAGGTCTGTAAACAGCGTCTTGCCATGGTGCAGGTCACCGATGACCGCCACGTGGCGCACGAGCTGCGGGCTCTCCATCAGCGACGTCATGAACTCGGTCGAGTACTGTCACAAACCCACGAAGCAGATTGTTAGCGTCCATGGCCATGCAGCTGCAGCTGCAACAGCGCGCACCGTGGTCTTGGGCACCCCCTTCTCCAGCACCGAGAAGGACTTGATCTTGACGGGCTCGACGATGGGCGTCTCGATGGTCTGCGCGTCCTCCTCCATCACCAGCGTCTCAGCGTCGCCGTACACCTCGTCCGCCGACGGGTAGTACTGCTTGTCCTCGTGCAGCACGATAGCCGAGTCGCCCTCGTCCCCGCCGCGGTGCAGCACCATCGCATCCACGTCGCGGCCTGGCAGTCGGTCCGCCGTGTACCGTTAGAGACCTGCCATATCATGAGGAACTCGACCAGAACAACCCACCGAGGTCGCGGCTGCCATCGTCCGCATCTTCATCGTCCTCCCCGCGGTCCGACGCGTCGTCGTCGCTGCGCTCGGCCGCCTCGGACGCCTCCGACTCGGACTCTTCCTCGTCGCTGCTGCGGATCTCCGGACCGATGTAGTTGCCGAACTCGTCGTACAGAGACTCCTCCATGGCGACTAGCGGCTCGAAACGACGAGAAGCGAGAGGGGGAGCGGGTGCACGGGCTGACACGCGTCCCGGGGGTCTCTGGGGGTCGTGGGGCCGCGAGACAGAGGCCGAGCGATCACCGGCCGCGTAGTGACCACTTCCCGATTCGTCGTTTGGAGCTTTTGGCGGGCAGCCGTGCCCACCCAGCGGATTCCATATGAAGTCTTCAATTGGCTGAAATTGACAAATCAAATCGAATATTTCAGCCAATGCTGACGACGAGCACATGCACATGATCAGTGGAATTGCTAACGGCAACGGCGGCTATCACCACTGGTGCCTTCACTCGTCAGCGAGCCCAATGTTGATGCCGAGGTGCGTGCTTGCGCTCTCGTAGTTGACGCTTTCGCAGTTCTTGATATCATCACGAGGCAGGCCTCCGCATCGTCCTCGAGTCGTCCACACGATCGTGACGAGATCCAGCATTCAGCCAAGCGTCCCAGTCGTGCGAACGAACTACGAACTACGAGCTCGAGTGACGCCTTCGAGAGCGCTGTCGGTCGACGGGAAAGCACAGGCTGCACGC
>JAADYH010000281.1:0-26321 GCA_023338125.1 Phytopythium aichiense
GATGAACGAGGGCACGTCGTAGTTGACGACGTTCGCGACGTTGTCGATGTCCATACCACGCGCCATGGCGTCAGAGCACACGACGGTCTCGATCTTGCGCAGCTTGCACTCGTTCACGAGCGCCGACCGCTGCTTCTGGGTAAGGCTGCTCGAGTACTCGCGAATGCGCTCTGGGTGTTCCGAGTGCAGTTGCAGCAGCCTCGCCAGGCGATGCGTCGAGTTGACCGAAGCGGTGAAGACGATCGTGAGCGTGTCCTTGAAGTCATTCAGGATCTCGAGCAGCACCAGCGGCTTGGAGCCCGTGTCGCACTCAATCACCAGCTCCTCCAGGTTGCTCGGCGTCGAGTACATCTTCTTCTCGGTGTTGGCTGCCACCACTTCTCCGCCGTCGGCATGACCCTCGTCTTGCGCTTCGTCATCGATGTCTTCCACCTCCCTCGCGTTGTCGGCGAGCGGGTCGTCGATCCGGCCGATCTTGGTCAGCTCGGCGTTGCTCATGCCGATCGCCGCCAGCTTGCGCGGGTTCCGAGTCAGCGTGGCAGACAACAGAACGCGCGTCAACGGCGTGCGGATGCGCCGCCGGTTGATTGAGTCCTGCTTCCGGCACGTCATGGCCGCGGCCACCGTGGCAGAAGACAACGAGCCCTCGTGCTGCAAGTGCTCCATGCGCTCGTCCACGTCGTGGCCGTTGAAGATGCTGGCATAGACCTTGGGGATCCAGTCCTGGTACGACTGGTTCAGCAGCCGATCGGCCTCGTCGACCACGAGGATCTGCACGTGTTGCAGCGTGAAGCCCGGCGTCTGCTCCAAGTGGTCGACCAACCGGCCGGGTGTGGCCACCAAGATGTCCACGAGACTGTGTCCGCCGTCCAGCGGCGTCTTGCAGTCCGAGCTCGCCGATGTCGCCGCGGAACCCACAAGCGCCGCCTGCTCCGCGGCGAAGTTGGACTGGCCGATCGCCAGGCCGACCTTGAGCGGCGTGTCCGCGGTGAAGCGGCGGAAGATGTCGTGCACCTGGATGGCCAGGTCGCGACTGGGCAGCACGACGAGCGCGCGCACGCGCACGACCACGCGCGGCAGCAGGCGCTGCACGACGGGCACGACGTACACGAGCGTCTTGCCGCTACCCGTGGGCGCCGAGATGCACACGTCTGTCACGCGGTCGCTGGACGCGTCCAGCAGCTTGGGGATCGCCACCGCCTGCACGGGGAAGAAGGAGCGCACGCGCATGCGCCGCAGCGCCGCGCGCACCTGCTCGTCCAGCGCCCAGCGGCCCGCCAGCTTCTCTAGCCCGTACTTGTCCAGGAACCGCGCCGCCGCCGCCTCTTGGACCCCGTCCGCGGTCATTTTCCTCCTCACTGTCAGGTTCGGCGGTGGCAATAGTGAAGTCACGACACCAACATGCCTTCCTTTTTTTCGTTTTCAGCTATTTCCATTGGTTGAAAACTAGTGAGGATGTGATTATTGGCCAATGGAACCGATGAAAGGGCGACGGACGGGTCGCCAATGGTTACCGAGCCATGTGGCCATCCATTTCTGCTCGTCAAGCGCGTCGCCAAGCAAGCACCGGCCTTTCTCGGTTCGTCTTGCGCTTTGTATGGCTGTCGAGGGCAACGTCCATCCGCGATAGTGAAGACAAGTCACTTTGGCAGTAGCAGGACCAAGAGCAAGCAAAGCCCAGCATGGCGCCGCACCACCACCGGTCGGGCGCGCTCAAGCAAAGCAACAAGAAGCACAAGACGGGCCGACATGCGTCCAAGACGCAGCTGACCAAGGCGCTGGGCGGCAAGGTCGAGCGCCGCGCCAGCACGCGGTCCGCCGGGGCCACGTCGGCCAACGCAGCGCTGGCCTACCAGAAGCAGACGCGTCTTCTGCGCCAGAAGCAGATGCGCGAGCACAAGCGCGACGAGCTCATGCTGCAGCGCCGCTTCGGGCTCGGCAGCGCGCTGGGCCCGCCCAAGGTGGTCGCGCTCGTCGCGCTCGGCGGACTGGCCGACCTGGCCGAGACCAAGCGCTTCCTGCTCGAGGGAGCGAACACGGTCGAGCTGCCGAAGCAGGTGGGGTTATCAGGCGCTCTGTTGTAGGACTAGGAGGCGGTCTGAAGGCTAACCGGTCGGCTTGTGGCTACAGAACGGGCTGCGCAACTGCACGATCGGCGTGTTCACGCAGCACAAGCAGAAGATCAGCGTGGTGGACTGCGGCAACGACCTGCTGGTCGCTATGGACGCCGCCAAGGTCGCCGACGTGCTCGTGTTCGTGCTGGCGGTGCACGAGGGCACTGAGGCGAGCGTGAATGTGGCCGGCGCCAAGATCATCTCGGCGATCCGCGCGCAGGGCGTGCCCACCACGATCGGCGTCATTCAGGGCCTCGACCGCCACCCGCCCAAGCCCCAGAACGACCTCAAGAAGTTTGGCACGAGCTTCTTCCAGGCCGAGTTCGGCGAGAGCGTCAAGGTCACCCAGGCCAACGTCAACTCGCAGCTGTCGCGCGCGGTGCTGTCGGTCACGCCCAAGACGATCCACTGGCGCGACGCGCGCTCGTACATTCACGCGAACGCGGCGGTCATGATGCCGCACGCCAACAACGACGGAAAGGGCGAGCTCCATGTTAGCGGGTACATCAGGGGCAAGCCGCTGTCGGTGAACCAGCTCATCCACATCACGGACGTCGGCACGTTCCAGATGAGTCACATCACGCGCGGCGACGTGCAGCAGATCCCCTTTGAGCAGGCTGAGGAGGCCGAGAATAACGCGGCGGCGTTTGGTGTGGCGCAGGACGAGGCGGTGCTTGCGACGGCGGACCCGGAGTTGCAGGAAGACCTGCGCTTTGAGGCCGAGTACGATCCGTTCGCCGCTGAACAGACGTGGCCGACTGCCGAGGAACTAGCGGAGGCCGAGGAATCGGCGAAGGCGGACAAGAAGACGGCAAACAGCAAAGGAATGTCGAGCTACCAGGCCGCTTGGGTTGGCGATGGCGACGACGATGAGCACAACGGTGACGACGATGCCATGGAGGAGGAGGATGCGGAAGACGACGGCGAGATCGACCAGGCGTTCTGTCAAACTACGAAGTCTGTTGATGGCGTCGACGACGATGACGACGACGACGACGACATGGAGATGGATGACGAAGACAACGACGCTCTTCGTGCGCAGCGTTACGAGGAGATGCAGGCCAAGCGCAAGCAAGAGGCCGAAAACATGACGTTCCCCGACGAGGTCGACGTCCCCGCGGACACTTCTGCGCGTGTGCGCTTCGCTCGCTACCGTGGTCTGAAGTCTGTTCGAACGAGCACCTGGGATCCGAAGGAGTCGCTCCCGCAGGACTATGCTCGTCTGTTCCAGTTCGAGGACTTTGCGATGGTCCAGCGACTGGCGCTTGAGCGCGGCAAGCAGGCCGAGCGTGCTATGAAGGCCGAGCTGCGCCGCAAGACGCAGGCTTCTCGTTCGCGTGCGGCGTCGATGGCGAGCTCGATGGAGGTTGAGGGAGACCAGTCGTCGGCGGGTGGCCCCGTGCTTCCCGAGGAGTTTGGCAGTGTGGGGTACGTCCCGTCAGGCGTGTATGTGACGCTCCACATCAAGGACGTCCCGCTGCAAGCGTTCCAGCAGCGTCTACTGGCCGGTCCGCTCATCATGGGAGCGCTCCTGAAGCACGAGAACCGCCTGTCGGTGCTCAACTTCTCCATTCAGCGCTCGTCCATGTTCGAGGACCCGCTCAAGTCCAAGGACGAGGTGGTCTTCCACTGTGGCTTCCGCCGCTATGCTGGCAAGCCCGTGTACTCGGACCAGAGCCTCAAGAGCGACCAGCACCTGTTTCAGCGGTTCCTGCCGCAGAGCGGCTGGGCCGTCGCGACCGTGTACGCGCCTGTGACCTTCCAGCCGGCGTCGGTGCTGATGTTCCGCGGCCGCGGGCACGGCAACCTTCAGTCGGACGAGCTTGTGGCCTCGGGCACGCTCATGAACGTCAACCCGGACCGCGTGGTGCTCAAGCGCATCATCCTGACGGCCACCCCCGTCAAGGTCAAGAAGCGCAAGGCCGTGTTGCGCTACATGTTCCGCTCGCCCGAGGACGTGCGGTGGTTCAAGCCGGTGGAGCTCTCTTCCAAGCACGGGCTGACGGGCCACATCAAGGAGTCGCTCGGCACGCACGGCGACTTCAAGGCCATCTTCAACAAGCCCATCAAGCAGCACGACACGGTCTGCTTACACCTGTACAAGCGCGTGTACCCCAAGTTCGCCGACTAGACGCGCGCGGTCTGCTGCGCGGACAACAATCGCGAGGCGACCATGCAGGAGACGAGTTGTTTATAAAGATGTGCGCATTTTTTTCCCTGTTTCCGAGAACGACTCGCGTCCATTTCTGCGAATCCATGATGAACGCTGCACACCTCCACTGCATGCAACGCCCTCAACTTTCTCATTCTCCAAAGCACAGCATTGTGACCGCAACAGCACCGCCTTGGCATCGCGACTTCTGGATCGGCCATGACGAATGCGATCGCGCTCGTTGCCATGATCGGCTCTGCCGCGATCGCGACCGCTATCGCCGACGACTCGACTGTGGCTAAGCCCAACGAAGCCGCCGCCCGAGTTCATCCTGCTGGAGAAGACAAGGAGTTATTCCCCGGATCGTTTGGGTCGGGCTCTCCGTGGGGGCTCGGCTGGATCAACCCTTGGTGGGGGGTGGCCGCTTCTAACGCCGATAGTCGACCCTCTTGACGCCGGGACGATGGACGCTGGTCTATGGATGTGAGGGTTCAATGCAGCGGATGGCTTTGCAGTCGATGGATTCGCTACTTCTTCTCCGATCCCCCTTTCTGCTTCACGGCATCACAACTTGTCAGATCGGCAGCGTTAGTCGGTCGTTATCACTGCGCGGACGGAGAAGTCGGGACCGGCGCACGACACCACAAAGTGCTTCGCTCGTGTTTCTTCGTCTCTCATGTGTCGACTGCCCGCCGCGCTCTGCTCTCTTTCTCCACCTAAATCAATCCAAAACCGCAAGGAACAGACAGACTTCCATCACGGCCCGCGCTGGCGCTTGACGCTTGGTTCAGAAGCGGACGGCTCCGACGACGTCGCACGCTGGCGGCGACGCGATGAAGAGCTCGAGACCACTACCTCGTCTTGATGCTCCGCCCACTGGATAAAGCTGTCGACTGCGAAAGCCGCAAGGTTCTCCTGCATGCCCAGATACACGAGCAGTTCCCGGAGAACGCGTCCAAGCCGATCTGTGTCGTCGGCTAAGGCGGCGCTCAGACTGGTCACAAACTGGCGAGCCATGGTGCGCAGGAACTCGGCGCTTCGAGCACCAAAGGCGGCGGTGCGGCTTGCAGACGTCGCGCGGAAGAAGTAGTCAATCAGGTCCGGAACGAACGGCTCGATCGGATGGACGAGCTCCTCCACAAAAGCCGACCGGCGGCTGCTCTCGACCTCTGATAGAATCGCCGACGGGATGCCATGCACTTGCAACTGGTGGCGCAGCTCATCGACAAAGCTGCTCGACCACGTCCGGATCCCCGCTCGAGTCACTTGAGGAACGTCCACGCCGCTTACCAGCGCGAACCCCACGTGCGCCATGATCTGGTGCACGCTGTTTGGGTCGCCGGTGAGCAAGCCGTAGAGTGTCGACGACGGGATCTCGCCAACCAGACGGCTCAGGAACTCTGCAAAGTTCCACGTCGTCGCCCCATTGCTCATGCCGGACAATGAGATCGGGAACACGACTGACGCGAGGGGCAATCCCATCCCACCAATCGAGATACGATTAGCGCCGTGAGCTCGATCCGGGCCTGCACCTGCGCCACTTGCCCCTGACGGCAGTGACGGGAGATTAACACCGCCTGTCAAGTCCAGTGGGAAACTGCGCGAGCCAGCCAGCAGACGCTCCAGGAACGGCGGGAACATACCATGCGCAGGCTGCTGTGGTGGCTGCTCCTGCTGCAGTTGCTCTTGCTCCTGCTCCTGCTCCTGCGAGCCCTCATTTTGCTCAGCGATCGTGGCAGGTGCGCTGACATCCACAGTGCCTTCAGTGCTTTGTCCAGGAGTGAAAGACGCTGGTGCATCCGCGTTTGCCTCGGTCGGAACCCTCAGAGCCCGGGCAGCAGATTGTGCTGCTCGATTGCGGCGGATCTCGTCGAATCGATTGAACTCTCCAATCGTGCGCGACGACTGCCGCAGGAACAAGTGACGAGCTGTCCGCGACAGTAAATCAGCCGACTCGCCGATCGTCTGGAGCGTCTCGATCGTGCGCACGATCGGCCGCGTCAACGGGAACTGACTTTCCAGTGTCTGATCTTGAAGACGGTCCCGGTCGCTCAATGCGACTGGGAGCAGCTGCATCCGCGAGCCGAACTGGTTCATGAGCGTCGCAAACTGGTCCAGTTGGGCTTGGAACGCGGCCGCGTCGCTGTTGGCTGCCGGGTCCACTGTAACGTGTTCGATTCCCTGAAAGTCGAACTCTGTTCCAGTCCCATTGACAACGCAGACATATCAGCTCGTCAACTACCAACCGATCATCATTCTTCTCCCCCTTGCGGGACATACCTGCGTTGCCCAGCGTCTCTTGGATGTTGTCAAGACGGAGCGCCGTGCGGGAACGAAGACTCGCTTGCCGATCAACGTGGCTCGGCGGTCCAGCAGGGGGTTGGGCCGCGGCTCCCGCACCAGCCGCTGCAGGTGCTGCAGGCGCTGTCGCCCCGCCCCGGTCTCGGCGACTGCGGCCAGCCGAGCGACTGCGGTGCCGCCCGGGTCGCTCCTCCGCCCACGTGACGTGGCGAACGCCGCCCGCCGTGTCCCCGGCGCCAGGTCCGCCGCCAGCCGACACGCTGTCGTGCACCGACGTCATGATGTTGGCGATCATGGAGCTCAGGAACGGCATGTTGACGTCGGCGCCCTCGGGGACGGTGATCGTGGCCCCCATGAGCACGCGATTGCCCTGCGGGCCGTTGAGCATCGGGTCGGGCTCGTCGTTGTCTCGCTGGCCGCGCGAGATGGCGCGCATGAACCGCGCCGTCCGCGCGGCAGCCGAGCTGCGCGTACGCATGGAACCCCGCGGGTTACCGCCGCCTGTCCGCGCGTTCGCAGGCTCGTTCGGCCGCGTCGAGGCCGAGGACGCCGCCCCCTCGGGCGAAGGCGCCGCCACCGGGTCCGCGCGCACCACCAGGTGCAGCGTGTGGCCGTCCTCGAGCGAGTAGGCCGAGATCTTCTGGTCGTTCTTGAGCACACGGCCGCGGAAGATGAGCCGCTGCCGCGCGAGCGTCACGCCCGTCTCGACCGCCACGGCCTCCTTGAGCTGCGGCACCGACGCCCCGCTGCCCACGCGCACCGGGAACGTGCGCTGGTCGATCGTGCGCACGTTCAGCGAGATGAGCGCGCCGCTTTCCCCCTCGCCGGCAGCCGGGGGCGTCGCCATCGTCGGCGCCGCGGCCGTGTCGTTCGCCGCCATGCCTGTCTTTCGCTGACTTGGGCGTTGTATGCGAGAACGCGAGCGTACCCCCGGGTTACGTCTGAAAGAACGGAGGAATGACGCGCGTGATCAGACTCGCCTGGGGCGATGGAGGGCTCGCCGAGAAGCGGAGAAGACGCTTGTCAAGTGTGTCGAGGCCGCCGGTCGTCGCGAGGCGGGGAAGAGGCGCGGATTGAGGGGCGGCGCGCGGCGGGAGGCGACCAACCGGCACGAAGATGTCGAGCAAGCAGGAGGTGGCCGCAGTGTGCAGGGCCACGTCGGAAACGGAAAGAGAAGAAGCGGGCGAGAGGGATACGATCACCGTGAGTGGTTTGTTGGAGAGCACAATGCGTAACCTTGGGTACTGACTACCGTACCCGATTACGCGACTGCGTGGACAACGTTAACCGGCAAAGTGTATCCATTCGAACGGGTCATTCATTTGCTCCTCAAGGTCTCCGACGTCGTCATGGAGATGCCAGCGGCCGCTTCGTGGCACTGTCGCCGCCAATTCTTCTGCCCAAACAGAAGTCGGATGGTGTCACTGAATTGACAAGGCAAGATGTGGCACAGCATTGGACGAGGACAGCAGCGCAGGCCGAGCTATTCTTGGCGCGGCTGGCTGGCGGTGTCCTTTGCATGGACGCAACGCCCATGACGCGAACCGCCGCGCCGCTCGGGCTGTCATTGGCGTTGCGACACTGAGCGAGAGAATCCCGTGCGAACCACTCGCGGTCAAGCCACCAGCGATGGTCGTCGACAACCTGGCGGCGAGCCGCGGGAGTACGAGCTCGGGTCGACGCGAGCGAGAGCGAGAGCGCGGAGCCGGCGCAGACGCCGGCGACAGTGTCCGCGTGTGCGTTCGCATCCGCCCACTGAATGCTAAGGAGCAAGGCGGGCAGACCAAGAGCTGCATTCGTATCGCCTCGTCGGTCGACGGACTCACCTCTGTGGCCGCCGGCAACAACAGTGGTGACGCTGGCGACCACCGCGCTCCGCAGCAGCTGGTCGTCGGCAAGGATCGCTCGTTCACATTCGATACAATACTGGGCGTCTCGAGCGGCCAGGAGGTGCGTGGAGTACGCTCTCTAGGTGTTTGGTGCAGAGACTCATTGCCTTGTTTGCTTGGGTGGCTGCAGGAAGCATATCGCTTGTGCGTCGCGCCGCTGGTCGAGAGCTTCTTTGAAGGATACAACGCCACCATCCTGGCGTATGGACAAACCGGGACGGGCAAGACGCACACCATGTCAGGCTCCGGCTTCGACGCAAAGGGGAACGAGAAGAACCCAGAGCTGCAGGGCATCATCCCTCGAGTGAGTAGCCTGGTTGAGCTCCTATCTCCACCACCGCCGTCAGCGTGCTGATGATCGTGCTCGTGGTGTCCGATTAGGTCATCAAGTCCATCTTCGCGCAGATGGAGAAGAACGACGCCAGCAGTGAGTTCACGCTGCGAGTCGAGTACATTGAGATCTACAACGAAGAACTACGCGATCTACTGCACCCCGAAACGACCTCCAAGGTCAGTTCACTCGCTCCAAGCACATCTACCAGCCCGTGTCTGATCGTACCATGCACCTACTATGCAGCAATTGACGATCCGGGAGGGCTACGACGGCACCATCATCGTTGCTGGAGCGAAAGCCGAGGCAGCGCAGTCGAAAGAATCTGTCTTCCGGTACCTCGTCGTTGGCGGCGCCTCCAGAGCCACTGCCAGCACGCTCATGAATGAACAGTCGAGTCGGTCGCATGCCATCTTCACTCTCATCTTGCAGCGGCGAGACCGTGTGACCGGAGTGTGTCGGAAATCCAAGTTCCACCTGGTGGACCTCGCGGGCTCAGAGCGCGCGAAGCGGACAGGAGCCGTCGCTGGTCGGTTTAAAGAGTCGATCAGCATCAACCAAGGCTTGCTGGCACTCGGGAACGTCATCAGTGCTCTGAGTGACGACAAGAAGCGCAGCGCCGGCTCTACAAACAGCGCCGTCCACGTGCCGTACAGAGACTCGAAGCTCACGCGCCTCCTGCAGGACAGCCTTGGAGGCAACTCTCGGACGCTTATGATAGCTTGTGTGAGCCCAGCGACTATCAACTTCGAGGAAACATTGAACACACTCAAGTACGCTAGTCGGGCCAAGAACATCAAGAACACGCCGATCGTGAACCAGGAAGAGGTGGAGCAGCTGGAGGCGAAGCACAAGAACGAGGAGGAGATCCAGCGCATGAAAGACGAGATTGCCAACCTGCAAACTCAGTTACAGCAGACGCGAGATCAACCGGCACGAGCGAGCACTCCCGCGTCTGTGCAGTCCAGTATGACCAAGGAAGCTATGATAAAAAGCGTTGTTGTCGGTGCTGATGCCCACGGTGAGTTGAAGCGAGCAAGCGAAGAGCTTGCCGTTGCAAAACGGTGCGTCTTGCAGTACGGAGACGCTGTCGAGGCGATGAGGGCGTACTCGCTAGAGGCGATCACCTCGCTGATTGCCATGGAGCGGGAGATCAAGACTCTCGGCCGACCAGTTCAGCAGCGCCTCAACGAGATCGTCAAGCTGCTCAATTCAACAATCCAAACCGCCAACAGCAGTGACGCCATCTCCAAGGCGATGGAAGCCTCGAGTGAACGCCCCGAAGATGGAGGTGGGGACACCGAGTCGGCACTCGACGACGAAGTACACCGTCTTCGCAAGGAGCTCAAAGACGCTCGGAACGACCTTGCGCGCGACGACCAGATCTTTGAGATGAAGAACGCCGACATTCAGCGACTGCAGGTCGTGGTAGCGGAGGCCAAAGCCCGCAACGAGCAGCTCATCGAGCGCGTGCAGCAGCTTGAGCGAGGTGGCCAGCTGTGGTCGAACACTGGCATCGATGCGATCGATGGCGTTGGAGCATCCATTAACGACACCAAGCTTCTACCTCCATCGGAAGAAGACGAAGAAGAGAACGAACATAACGGCGGATCAGTTGCTCCAGTTGGAGTTCCGCTACTCGCATCCACGAAGCCTACTACCGGAAAAGCGACTTCATCTCGTGGTCTGTTCACTCGTCGAGCCGGCAGTGCAGCCTACGACACCGACGACGACAATGTGCTCATCGGTCGAGCAGAGGATGACACCAAACCGAGCAGTTCTGCAGTGATCGCATCGTCGCGACATCTCACGGGCTCATCCAGGAGTGGACTCCGCGGGTCAACGGCGTTTGGTGACGCTCGGAGCTCAACTTGTCGCTCCGCTGCACTGCTCTCTTCAGAGGAAGCGATCTCGAAGCTCGAGCGCACCATCGCGACGCTGCAGACCAAGTTGGAGGAGCTGCAGCAGCAAAACGTGAGTGCACACAGGTAGTGTTGCTGTCTTCTTCAGTTTGACGAGGCTAACTTTACGCTCGTCTGCATTGTTCAATCATTCAGAGTGAACTGCTAGACGCGCGCGAAGAGTCGACACGTCGATGGCAAGTTGACCGACAGAAGTACGAGATGCAGATCAGCGAAGCTGAGCTCACGATCGAGGCGTTGCGCAAGTCCAAGCAGGCGCTGGAGGACTCGATCATTGGTGAGCGGCAGCCGACCGCAGACTCTTCAATTCATCAACGACCGCAAACTACCGCTAGTAGCGATGGAAGGACCAGTCGTCCCGCTACTGCATCAAATGGTTCGAGGGACCCAAGCGTGAAAGTCACCGACGCGCCGAGACAAGACGTGGACTTGCTGTTCGAGGAGTGCGTCGAGCAGCTCCTCCAATACCACGAGGCACGGCGGCAAGTCCTGAGCATCATCAAGGAGAAGAAGGAGGCCGAGCTCAACAAGAGCGAGGCTGCTCGTCGAGTAAGCGCGCTCGAGATGCAGAAGATGCGCCAGAGCCTGTCAGTGCGCGAGAGCATCTCGGACCTGTCCAACTCGCTGCGTGTGCTGGACAACAAGATGCAGAAGGAGAACCGCACGCTGGACGAGATCGAGCGCCTGACCAAGCTCAAGCAGCGCGCGGAGCGAAAGCTCACATCGCTGCGCCAGCAGGAGGAGCACGAGGAGTTCCTTGACGGAGAGAAGCAGCAGGAGCTGGCAGATTTGGAAGAGCTCATCGTGGACTTGGACTCGCACATCGCCTTCCAGGACGCGGAGCTCGCGGCGGCGCGCAAGGAACTGAGCGCGATCAAGAAGCGCACGCAGATCCAAGACGAGTCCCCGTTGGACGCGCTCGCTGCCTCGATCGTTAAGCAGCTTGGAGCGGTCAATGAGCAGGCAGCGCGGTCGGTCGTGAGCAAGTGTCTGGAGGAGGTCGTGAGGCTGCGAATGCGCCAGGAGGCGCTGCACCACGAGGTGAAGGAGCTCTCGGCCGTTGTCGAAGAGCGCGACGCGGCTGTGAACCAGCTCGAGAGCGGTCTGTCGGTCGCCAGGAGCGAGTTCGAGAGGCGGCTGGAGCTGCAGCACCACGAGAGCGGCCAGACTATCGACGCGCTGCAACAACAACTCGCCGAGGTGCTAGCCCAGCAGCAGCAACAACAAGCTCATCCTCCCGCCATGGAGGGTGTCAGCGAGAGCGAGTGGCAGAAGCTGGTGGCCAGCGGTCACAAGAAGGACGAGTACATCGGCGACCTAGAGAAGCATCTCGTGTTCTACAAGTCCAAGGCCAAGCAAATGCAGGCCCAGCTGCAGCAGCTTATCCGCGACTCGAGCCGCGAGGTCCAAGATGGCGACGGCGGTAGCGCCGACACGCTCCACCTGCGCCAGCGCGTGCAGCAGCTTGAAGACGCGAACGACGCGCTCACCAAGGACTTGGCCGCCGCCAAGGTGCGTTAAACATCCTTGCTGTTGCTCTGTCGGAGTGATACTGACCTCGTCTTGCTGGGCCAGATATACCTGCGGTCGTCGCTCAGCCGCGGTTCCGTCGCTGAGGGCGCCAAGGTCGTGCGCATCTCCAAGAGCGAGCTGCGCGAGCTCCCGGGTGCCCCACCTCCACCGCCACCTCTGCCGTCACACGTCGCAGACGACTGACTGACGTACATTGTTACGTTGTAATCTCGTTCGCTGTTTAGTGGTTACACTTGCTCAGCGTTCAAGGGTTCACCATTCCAAATGTACCCACTTGTACCCCATCGCGTAACCCCCTCCACACAATAACGCTGGAACTTTGGAGCGCATGGAGGCGGCGTCGACGCTGGTGGCGCCGGCTGTCGAGGCGGAGCACGTGCACCGCGTGTACGACAGCATCGCGACGCACTTCAGCCACACGAGGCACCACCCGTGGCCGCTGGTGACGGACTTCTTGCGCGCGCTGCCCGCCGGCGCGCTCGTGGCCGACGTCGGCTGCGGCAACGGCAAGTACCTGGGTGTCGACCCGCGGCTATGCCTGGTCGGAGCGGACCGGAGCGTGCCGCTGCTTCACGCTGGCTGCGCGGCCTTCACCGGATCGTATGTGCGTGCGCTGTCGAAGTGATGATGTTGCGGTGGGACTGATACCGACTGCTGTGTACTGGAGGCCGCGGAACGTGCTCGGCGGCGACGCACTGAAGCTGCCGCTGCGTTCGGGCGCCTTCGACGCGGCCATCTGCGTCGCCGTCATGCACCACCTGTCGACGGTCGCGCGGCGTCTGGTGATCCTCAGGTACAGCATCGCTATCACCGGTGACAGCCAACCGCTCGAGTCGGATCGCTGACATTGAGTCCGCAGCGAGCTGGCGCGCGTGGTGCGGCCCGGTGGACGCGTGTTGGTGGTGGCGTGGGCGTTCGAGCAAGACGCGCGGTCCAAGCGCCGCTTCGAGCAGCAGGACGTCATGGTCGAGTGGAAGCTGCAGCAAAAGTACGCGCGCGACGACCTGGGTGCGGCCCACGCGCGCGCCGACGAGGACAAGAAGTGGGTCGTCTATGACCGCTACTGCCACGTCTACCGCGCCGGCGAGCTTGAAGCGCTCGTGGCGCGTACGTCCAACCTGCGCGTCGTCTCGACTGACTACAGCCGCTCCAATTGGTGCCTCGTGCTCGAGAGGGCTGCGTGACAGGCTGGCGGTTGATAGCTCGTTGATCTCGCCGCCATCACAGAGGCACGAGCACGTCGAGCACCGTCGGCAAGCTGAGTTGGAATAGAGGGTCTCTTCTTCTCTGCAACGATCTGCTCGCGGTTCTGTTGTGAGACGTCACCGGCCAATTTAGGCACAACCCGTCGGTTTCGATTGTTTTGAACCTCCGTGGATGGCTGGCATGACTGACAGATCAACATGCAAGAGGAAGGTCGAGACGCTTCTCGTGACCGCACGAGCAGTGGTGAGAGCGACAGCGGCGACGAACGCGACCGCGGTGGAGCGAGCGGGAGCGATGCGGACGATTTGCAACTCGAAGACGGCAGCGATACGGCGCGCATAGCAGAGAGCGTGACGGAGTACGCTAGGTTGGCCATCAGCTCAAGTCCATGTCCGTGCTGTTCGCTGTGATATGCTGATGGCTTGGTGGCACAGGCGATGTCTGCTTACCGGCACCTTCTCCAAGGCAATGGTCGCGCTCCAGAGCGCCGTCGAAATCGCCGAGATGCCGTCGCTGGCGTACAGGCAAGGTGTCTTCCAAAGCGCGCAGGTCTTGCGAGCGGCCCACGAGTTTGAGGCCAGCATCACCTGCATGCAGGTTGGTGCTGTCAGGACTACAGTGTCTCGCCATACTGGTGCTCATCCGTGCTTCACCTCGACAGACAATCTACCGATTCATGCCCACGCCATACACCCCCGTTGTCGGCGTTCTCGTCATCGTAAGAGCTGGCAGACAAGCTGTTTGCTGGTTCACCTCGATCTCTGACCGAGCTCGTCGCTGTAGGCCCAACTGTATGAGAAGATGCAGCGATGGGACTTCGGTCAGTTCTGGAGGAAGAAACTTGGCGGAGTGCATAACACCTCAGTGCGTGGTGTGTGGCAAGCGCTGGGCGATCAAGCATTCGAGCTGCAGGACTTCGTGTTCGCAGCCGACTTCTATGCGGAGTCGCTAGTCGATAAGGACGAGGACGGGAACGAAGGCTGCGCCTCTTGTCGGACAGTCTACCGCTACCTGTTCTCGCTGACCCAGTTCACTGGCCCATGCGATGCGACGCACCGCCAGCAACGCCAGCTAGCAGCATGGCGAGTTGCAAAAGAGTTCCGCTGGGATCGGACGTTGTACGGCGACTCGGACTACTGGAGGCTGCGCGATCTGTACGCGCAGTGCTTCCCGTCGATCTACCGCGTGGTCTTTGAGTGGGACGCCGTGTACGCCGAGCGCATCGCGCGGTGGTGGAAGGCTCTCTGCGCCAGCTCCAAAGCCTCCGATGTGGACGATGCGGACAGCGCCAACACCCAAGAAGCTGTTGGCAACCAAGTATCGCCTCGCGAAGCGAGTGAGACCCGAAAGAAGACAACGGGGCGAAGGAAAAAGCGCGGCTCCGAGGTGTCAGCCGTTTCTGCCGTGAAGATGCCTTCGAGGACTCGAATACTGCAACAGCCTTCACCAAAGCTCGCCTCGCCAAGCCGACGCGACATTAAACGCGACAAGGTCAGTGCCAGATCGAACAACATGGCGCTGAGTGAAAGCAAAGCTGTCGGCTCCTCCGTCGCCCTCGATGACGTTGACGCCTCTATAACACGTGGGTCGTCTTGCGCGCGACTCGGGGCCAGCAAGTCGACTCCGGACTACTACGAGGCGTCTCCGACGAAGCGAAAGTTCGGTGCCGTCAGGTATGCCAATTGCTTTGCACTTGTCGCCATGTGGAAGACGTTCTCACACCATTTCGCGACGAGTAGGCGACTGAGGAAGCAGCGTCTGAGCGATGACTTGAGCCCTGCAAGCCCCACACTTGATGCAGAAGCCGAAAGCGTCCCGAGCGATGCGGCGTCGCAGCCCGAGTCGCTGCTGGAGCTATACCCACTCCGCACGTCCTGGTCAGATCAGTCGTTCCTGTTGTCGGCTGGCCGGAAACCTGGACTGGCAGAGCTGGACATGCGGGAACTGGAGGAGTTTGCTCGCCTCGCGCACTACCGCGCCCGCGTGATCGGCGCGCAGCATGTGGAGGTGTCCGCGCTCGCCCCGGAGCGTGTCAAGCCTCGCTGGCTGCTCGACTTCGACAAGGCCGTCAACTTGTTGACCAGCTTCAAGAAGGGCAAGCAGCGCCTGGGCGACGACTCGATCGCGCACATCTCGGAGGTCCACGCTCGCCTGGTGTTCCAGCTGACAGCCATCCATCGCTCCTACACCAGCGAGTTTGGGTCCACCACGTTCGCGCTTCGGCTGCAGTCGCTGGTCCTCCAGCTCTCGAACTGGCGGTTCCAGCGAGTCGCAGAACTGGCGGAAGCGCTCGAAGCGACCAAGCAGGTGGCCATGGAGGAGGAGAAGCGCAGGAACCTCGAGTTCTACCACGTCCACCGAGGCTAAAAACCAATACATGCGTGTTATGCAAACGCTCCTGTGCTGGCAGCGACCCACCCACCTAGACTGCTCGCTCCTCATCCTGCGGGGCCGCCGCGTCACTCGACACGTCCATGTCGGTCGAGCCACGAGCCTCCGAGCTGTAGAGACTCCCACCGCCGCGCTGGCTCGCGTACTGTCCTCGGAACGTCCCATACGCCGTGCTAGCGACGTCAACGCCACCGCGCGGCGAGCGGGTGGTCGGCTGGTCCCCACGACTAACGCCGCGAGAGATTGGAAGCCGGTCGACGTCCATCATGGAGATCGCAGGTCCGTCCCGCCGCATGCGACTGCTTGGGACGCTGGCAATCGCCGCGTCACGCGGCAGCCGGCCGGCGCTCGGGCCCACGACGCTGTCAATCTGTCGGCCCTCAGCAAAGCGGTGCGGAGGCGCGTCTGCATACCGATGGCGGTACAACTCGGCTGGCAGCTCCTCCTGGCCTTGGTATCGATAGTCGGGAGGGGGCTCGGCTCGGGTTCCGCGAAAGCCGGGCCGCACGAGCGTCCTCTCGCCTCCGTAGTACCTCTCTGTCCGGGAGTAGCTCCGAGGAACCGCCTCGCCAGCCGGCACATCGGGTGCGTAGTAGCCGCCGCGCGCAGGAGCCTCACGCTCGCGCCACCGCGGAGACTCTTCATACCGGCGGTGGTACACGGGTTTGTCCGACACGGGAGCGACCGGAGGCTCGCCGGACCACCGAGAAGAAGACGCCGAGACATCCGACGGGTGGCGCGAGTGCCCACCTCGGTACTCAGCCGAGCTGTAATACGCCTGGCGAGCGTTGGGGACCGGCGCGCCAGAGCGAGCAGCGTCCGCGCCTGCGAACCGCTCCGCTGGGATGCCTTGGCGGAGCGCGGCTTCTCGCTCTCTCGCCCGGAACTCGAGCTCTGCCGGTCGATATCCATGAGCACTCATCGCCGTCTGAACAAGTGGAGATCCTGTCGTCGCCATCATCCTGCGCGTGTCGCCCGACCCGCCGTACATTTCGTCGCGCGGTTGACGGTGCCGCTTGTTCGCAAACCCATCGACGACAGCCACCTCGCCGGTGCCGCGCTTGCGGACGCCAGAGTTGCTCAGCGTGGCGCTGCCCTCGGCCGACTGCCGGAGGCTCGACTCCGGCAATAACGACAGGATCGCAGAATGCACGTTCGTCGGGAAACACGCCGTCAGCAGCTCGTTGTCGGACGCAATGTACTCGACCACGTCCAGCGCCGACCGAAAGACTGCGCCAGAGCCGGAGAACCCGTCGCCGACGCCCGGAGCGACGTACCGAGCCTCTCCTCCCGACGAGTTGCTCTGCACGCGCCATCCCTGCTGGAGCAAGATGGGCAGCGCGTGGTTCTCGAACAGACCGATGACGAACTGCGCCTCTCGCTCGCTGATGCGGATGACGGAGCGGTGCTCTGACCCGCCGGACTGCGAACGTTGGCGGTGGTGGTACGCCGCCCCCGTCGCCCTCATCTCGGACGCCTCGGTGCCACTCGGACTCTCCGCGCCGGCCATCGGCATACCTTCTCTCTTGAAGAACAGCGAGTTGGCCGGCGGCGGGAGCGACGGGTCCACGCGCTCGATTTCGTCCTGGATCAGGATCTGGATCGTGTTCTCGATGCTCAGGTCCTCCGCGTCTCCGTCCGCGTACACCACAGTGTACAGCGACGCCGGTCCGTCAAACTTGACAACCTGCACGCGCCATCAGTCAAAAAAAGTCAGTGTGAGCGACCCCATGGAGGAACCGTGACCGTGACAGTCCACTGCATTACCTGTCCGAGGAACCGGCCGTGGCCGGCGAACGTCTTGGCGACGCGCAGTCCGATCAGGTCGTCGGCAAAGATCTCCCGCCCCTTGAAGAGGATGCGCACGTCGCGGTCCACGGGCGACGGCGTCCGCGTGCCGTCCACGTACCCCGAGGCCTTGACGACGTCCTGGAACCCACGTCGGTCGCTGGGTTCGTCCTCCGGCGATCTCGATCCCGACCGCGACCGGCGCTGGATCGACTCTCGGCCGTCGACTCTAGCCGCCTGGCCACGAAGCGCAACCAGCTCCGGCGGGTACCCAGAGGAGGACGGCGACACGGGCTGCCGTTCCGCGTCGATGCCGCCAGTAGCGACGTGTTCCGCCGGTCCTCGCGGCGCGCGGATGTCTTCCTCCGACGTGTCCGACTTGGAGCTGTCGTGCGACGCCGAGCGGGAGCGCTGGCGGCTCGCGGGTCGCCCCCGCGTGCGTGGCCCGTCGCCCGGGCTCGGCGTGCGGTCTCCTCCTCGGCGTCGGGGCTCGCTGGCCGGCTTGATCCAGCCCAGTTCGCTGCGCCAGCGTCGGTGGTGGTTGCTGGCCACCACGGGGGCCACGGGCGACGAGGAGAACGTCCCGGGAGGGTGCAAGCTTGAGTTCCCAGCCGCGGTCAGCTCCGGGGTGGCGTCTCCAGCCGCGGCAGCGCTTGCGTCGGTCGAAGTGCTCGAGGAAGAAGAGGAGGAAGCTGGCGCCGCGGGGGCTGTTGATGTCGTGGCGGCAGCTGGCGCCGCGGAGGTAGCAGCGGCGGGTGAAGGGGGGCCAGGAGGAGGAGACACAGGCGGAGGGAGACCCGCATCTGGCGCGGCGGCCGCGCTAGGGACGTCCGCGTCCGCGCTCTTGTCGGCGGTCGCCATGCGGTCTCGCTCGTTTCTTTCTGGCTTTGAGGCGGGATTCGTGCGAGATTGGGAGATGATATTTGAGAAATCGTGTTTTTGGAGATCGAAAGTGGTGATTTGGCGCCAGCTGCCGTTTCTTCCCAAGCGAAACGGACACAGAGTCCGCCAGGATGCAGCATCTTTCTCACGGCAGTGTCCACGAGCCACCCAACCTGCATGCAGCGAACACGGCTTCAAACGCTTGGGCTTGCGGGGGCGTGCGTTTCCCTGCGGCTGTCCGTGCTGAGAATTCACACACGAATGGGTTCCGCAATTTTTGTGATTCTGCGACGACTTTGAAACTTCACTCAAATCCAGTGCTGATGAAAATCGTCGCTATTCGTCCCAAGATAATGTTACTGAACGGCCTAAATCGACTCCAATTCGGCTCTCCTCTTGCTGGAGAAGCAAACGCAACAGTTGAACTCGGCGACCCGATCCGCCACCATGACGCCGCCTCCGGCCGCCGCTCCCGGCGCCTCCTCCCGACCGCCCCCACCGCCCGCCACCGGCCTGTACGGTAGCTTTGCGGCCCTGGGGGTGGCGCTCGCGGTGGCGCTCGCCCAGGTGAACGCGCGCGTCCCGGAGCCGTACATGGTGAGCGTCACAACCCAATCAACTGGCGGCGTGTGACGTGGCACGCGTACAACACATGAACTCACGCGGCTTGGCTTGGCGCAGGATGAGGTCTTCCACGTGCCGCAGACGCAAAAGTACTGCGAGGGGAGGTTCGGTACGTCGGCGCACGTCCATCGCTCGTCGGCAAGTGGCGGGCGAGCGACTCACGACTGCTTGGCTCGCGACCACAGCGGAATGGGACCCGAAGATCACGACCTTCCCGGGGCTGTACGTCACGGGGACGCTGTACTCGCGCGCGGTCGGACTGCTGCGCCTCGAGGACGGTGACTCGTGCTCCACCGCGGTGCTCCGGAGCGTCAACGTGCTCTTCGCGCTCGGCAACGCCGTGCTGCTCGCCAGGCTGCGCAGACAACTCGTGCCCTCCGACCCGAACGCGCTGCTGCACGCGCTCATGATCGCCGCGTTCCCCGTGCACGTGTTCTTCTCGGTCTTGTTCTACACGGACAACGGCGCCGTCTTCTTCGTGCTGCTCATGTACTCACTCGCCGAGCGCGTCAACGTACTGCTCGTACCCGCCGCGCGCGGCAGCTACGTCCTGAGCGCACTGGTAAGCTCGCCTCCTTGCTCCTACGCATGCCCGACATGTCCTAACACATCGCGTTCACGATTTCCCTCACCACAATGCAGAGCGGAGTTGTCGCTGTGCTCTTCCGCCAGACAAACATCATCTGGGTCCTCTTCGTCGCCGGTACCATCATCGTTCGTTGTGTGGAGTTCTCGCACGGCAGCTTCATCTATGGGTGAGCAACCGACTGAACCCCCGTGTGCCATATCCTAGCCACCTAACATGCTTCCCTTTGCCCTTCAGCTCTTCGAAGGAGGAAGCACGCCAACGCGGGACATCCGTGATCCGAAACAGGTGCGTCAGATTCTCACCGAGTGCTTTTCATTGTACAATTTGCCTTTGCTCATCGCGTCAATGTGGATGCAGTGCGCGCCGGGTGTTCATCAACTTCATCCTGGTTGTTGTCTCCAACCTGGGCTCAATCGTGTTCCTTGTGTGGCCGTTCGTCGTGGTTGTCGCGGGCTTCGTCGTCTTCCTCGTCTGGAATGGCGGGATTGTTGTCGGTAAGTGACGTTGCTGTGTTTGAAGTGCTGCAGTTCGGCCTTCGCTAATCCTCCTGCCTCTTGATATCCGTGCTCAGGTGACAAGGCGAACCACGAAGCGGGGTTCCACGGAGCCCAGCTGCTGTATTGCACGGTGGTGGTGTCGTCCGCGTTTGGCCTGAGCCTCGTCTCGCCGACGAACATTTCGCGGTTCTTGGGGTCCGTCAGCCGCAACAGTCGGTCGGTGAAGGGCCTGCTCTTCATGGCAACATTCGCCCTCGGAACTGTTGCCACGATCTGGCGCTTCAGCCCGGTGCACCCGTTCATGCTGGCCGACAATCGCCACTACACGTTCTACGTGTGGAGCAAGTTCTTCCTTCGCCACCCGCTCGCCAAGTTTGCTCCGACCCCGCTGTACATTTTCCTTGGGTGGCGTTGTTGGATCGAGCTGAGTATGTGGCTGCTGTTTGTTTGTCTACTCTGTCAAGGAGACTGACTGGCGGCTGTGGTGGTGGTATCGTGTGAAGGACGCCGGAGATCACCGCTGTGGAAGCTCGTTTACGCCGTCGCAGTGGCGCTCGTCCTCATTCCGTCACCGCTTGTCGAGTAAGTGGGTGGCGCTTCGTGATCTCTGTAGTGTCGATGCACTCACCCTGGTTCATCCGACTTCGTGACTGCTTCAGGCCGCGATACTACCTCATCCCGTTCGTCATTTTCCACCTCAACACTGGCCATGTAAGTCTTTGCTGCAGTCCGACTAGCAATGCGTGGTGCCGAACTAACCATGCGCTTGGCTTTGTCAAGCAACCACCGAGCACGTTGTGGACATCAATTGCGGGCTACACGCTGGTGAACGCGGCCACGCTGTACGTGTTCACGCGTCGCCCATACGAATGGGTGGACGGCTCGACGGCGCGCTTCATGTGGTGAGCAAGCGTATCGCTGTTAGTGTAGGTAAGCACGTCAACTGGAGCACTCACACGATGAGTTTGATCAGCGTTATTCAACGCGGCACTGGATTAGCGGTCACTGGGTTGGTGGCAAGCACGAACCTCCGTCACTACGCAATGTTAAGTGGCGGCCCGCTGCTTGACACTTAGTTCTCGAGCACGACGCGGAAGCGCACCTTGCCGGAGCGGACGCGCTCGATGCCTTCATTCACGCGCGACATCGGGAGCTTCTCAATCACAGCCCGGATGCCCGTCTTGGCCGCAAGCTCAAGCATCTCCTCGACGTCTTGCTGACTGCCGATGAGGCTGCCGACCATGTTGATGGCCTTGGCGACCAGCGGCATGGGGTTGAACTTGAACTGGTCGTTCGGCACGCCCACCGCGATGAACGTGCCGCGCTTCTTGACCAGGCTGAGGTACGTGTTGTACGGCATGTCGTTCGCGTCGGCCGTAAGGATGAGCGCCTGCAGCGACGACTGTGCCTTGAGCGCCTGCTCGGGGCTGCTGAAGTCGACAAGCTCGACGGCGCCGAGCTCGCGCACCTCCGCTTCCTTGCTGGAAGAGCGCGAGATCGCGACCGGCAGGCCGCCGAGAGCACGAATGAACTGGATGGCGAGGTGTCCCAAGCCGCCGATCCCAACCACGCCAACACGGTCGCCGGGCTTGACGTGCTTGCGGAGCGGAGTGAAGACCGTGACGCCGGCGCACAGCAAGGGGGCGGCTGTGTCCGAGGCCAGCGCTTCCGGCAGCTTGAAGGCGTACTCGCTCGGGACGCGAACGTAGTCGGCGTAGCCTCCGTACGTGCGGGTGCCGTCAGGGTACGTCGAGTCGTACGTGATGATGAGCGAGTTGCAGTACTGGTCGAAGCCGCTGGCGCACTCTTCGCACGGGTGGCTCGGTTCCTTGTTCTGACACGCCCAGATCATGGCGCCAACGCCGACGCGGTCGCTCACAGCCATACGGGTGACGCTCGGGCCGACGGCCGTGACGTGGCCGACGATCTCATGGCCCGGCACGAGCGGGAACGCGGTCTTGTGCCAGCCCTCGTCGAGGTGGTGCAGGTCCGAGCCGCAGATGCCGCAGTGCGAGATCTTGATCTCGATGTCGGCGTCGCCCAGCGCCCGCGACGCGTACTGCCACTGGCGGAACTCGCCCGAGGGCTCAAAGGCGGCGTAGGCGTTGACAGTGCGCGAAGCGGTCGACATTGCGGGGTTGGCTGGTGGTCGTGCGTGGGTAGCGCGGCGGTTGTCGTGGAGACGGAGAGTTGAGAAGTGGGGCTCATATCGACGCTTGCACGGACTCACTTGCAGCTCTGGAAGTCTGCGGACGAAGCGCTTGCCAGTCGACAGCGGATTGTGCGCACCGCTCTGATGACGGGGGGAAGGCGCTGCTCGCAGACGACGCCTTGGTCGTGATGATGCGCACCGCTCGGATTACGGAGAGGAAGTGCACCATGTATTGCTCCTTGATCACTTCAAACTGACGCAACTGCTTGCCCACGTCACGCGCGCGACCAACTGAGCAGCGCTGCAGCCTGCATTTGGCCCCGTGCATCATCACGACTGACCCCACAATCGAGTCAATCGCTTGAAGCGACATACTTCCGCAATAATGATATATTAATCAAAGAGTGATGAACAAGTCATTATCCGATATAGTGACATCACCAGCCCTCAACCGGGAGGGGGGGAGGGGAAGGCGGGGAGGCCAAGCGACCCATCATTCTCGTTGCCTCGATGCGCGGTCCCGACGCGACGCCGAGGCGTTCGACCTGGCCGACAAGGTCGTACCCGAGGCGCGCGTCGTGAGTCGACAGACAGCGAACACAAAGATACGAGCATCGTTGCAGTTGGCGGTGAGACCAGACGAGAGACGCGAATAGCCTGTGGCTTTGGGTCGGGGCGATGGATCAAGGTTGTTGACGTTCGGTGCTGGTGACATCTTCCGCGCCATCTCCCCCCCTCGCGCGTCTTGGGAGAGCACCGCCGAGAGCAGGGCGACTGGCGCGACAGTCGCTCCGACGCTCGATGCGCGCTGCCGACGCGGCACCATCGATCCTATCGCGCCATGCCTACGCGCATTCGGTAACCACGGGCCGTGATCGGAAAATGCCATCGTTTATTCATTTTCGGGTTCAACAGAAATAAATGCATCCATAGTCCATGAAATGACGAGAAATAAATATACCCACCATCTCTCGACTGCCGATTCCTTGCTGCGCGCGGTTGAAGTCCGTTCGGCTGTCCTTTTCATCGCTGCAGCCACGTCCGCCATATCCCATGCCTCGTTGTTGGACTTCAGGTACAGCAATGCTTCGAAGCTCTGCGGCTTCAGGCGATGGCGGCGCTCACCGACGCCGTGTTTCGCGCTCGAAAAGAGTCTCTCGGCCACATTGGATGTCGGAGGTGCCTCGACAGCCAGCGTGAACGTCTCATGTGGCACATCGTCCTTCTTCGCTTTGGCCTCGCACTCTTCTACAAAGGTTGCGCGCTTCTTGGTCTTCTGCTGGTCTGCCGACGACGCATCAGGTGCGCTCGGAGTCGGCGCCGCGATGTCAATCAGCTTAGCAACCGTGGCACGTTCTGCGATCGAGAGTGGCTTTTTCCGCGCTGCTTTGACACATGCGATCTCAAAGTCCTTGTACTTCACAATATCGGCGTCAGGAGAAAGATATTTCGCAAAGTCTGCATGGCGTTGAATCAACCCATCAAATAGCATTCGCGTCTTTGCCATCGTTGCTGTCGCCCCTTTCAAGTCCTTCGAGACGTCCTTCACGGCGCGTAAATCGTCGAGGAGCCGCTGGATTTGCCGGCGCTCGAACGCATTCGGGATGATGTCGCACAGAGTCGGCGATTTCTCCAAGAAGTCAGCGATCTGTGTGTACCGCTTCAACATGGCATATGTTGAGTCCCATCGCGTGTCTTGGTTGACAATTGGACGGAGGGGAGTGTAGTAGCGCAACCATGCTGACTCGTTGAGCGTTCTCAGCTTTACCATTGTGTCGTGCACCTTCGAGATTGCAGCCTCGTACGGCTGGAAGATGGCCTTTGAGGCCAGGTTTAGGCGGTGTGACGCGCATCCAATCAGTGGGAAACCTGCTTCTTCAGCAACAGCTTTCTTCACGCTGCAATTGTCTCCAACCATGTAGACCACGTCCAGTAGCGTCTTGTTGTAGTAGCTCAATGTGGTGCGCAAAAACTCCACGTGCGAAATGGCTGTGTAGTCCCCTCGTCCATTGTCCACCAGAGGCGCGAAAGCCAGCAAAACCGTCCTCTTGCTGAAGGATGCGAAGACCGCAACATAGTGCTCAGAGTTGTGTGTCCATCCATCGATGATAATGCCAAACCTCGACGGAAGCAACCGAGCAATTGTATGCTCCACGCCTTCAACGAGGGCAAGCACGCAGGCAGAAACGGATCTAGAGCAGACAGGATCCAGCAGGCAGGTGTCGCGCGTGAGCTTGTTGTCGACGAAAGCGTATGGAAGGTCGCACATGACGATCCAGTTTATCCACTTGTACATGTTCATAGCCTGGTTCTCCAGAAAGCAGAACAGCGATCCAGTCTCTGACGGTAAGGCCGCCTGCATCACTGTGACGAAGTCCTTGTGGACGTTCTTGATGTGACCCGTCAAATTGGTGTACCCGCTGCCGCTCTTCTGGTATGTCCTGACGCAACGGCACAGATATCTGACTGTCGGATGGCCAAGATCGTCGAGCACGGGCTTCATGTAGTAGTCGCAGATCTGCTTGTTGGTGAATTTGGTCGTCTTCTTCCTCTTGGCTTTGACAAGTAAGGCGTCTTCGCGCACCTGCGTGGTGCCATGGCCGGCAGTGCTGAATGGAGCAAATAGAAGAATGCTGAGTAGTGACTGCGGGCCGCAGTCTGCAACGCGATGCCGATGCCCACAGGCCTCGGCTCTCTGTTTCCAACAAGAAGATCGATTGTTGTAAGAATAGATGAACCCACCTGCGCCATCATAATGCCAAAATAGATCTTCCAAAAGATAAGATGAATGCCAAAAATACATCACTTTCTTCCGATCACTGACCACGGCTACGTGCGATGACCACCTGACGAGGAGAACGGTAGTGCGTATGGCGCGTCTCCGCCCAGATTCAACTGCCCGATGGCGCGTCGTACACACTGGCGGCGCAGGTCTGCGTGAGTCCCTGCCCTCGGCGCGCATGCAGCGACCGGGACGTTGGTCGATCACCACACAGCAAGAAGTTTGGTCGGCAGAGCAGAACCACGCGACTGCGAACTTCCATGCGAAAAATTGATGGTGCCGCACGTTGGGGTAAGAATTTGGACAAGCAGTGCACGATGTTCCTTCGTATCACGATTCACGATGAAAAAAGGTCGACTATCAGACTCAAGCTGAGAAGGTTCGTTGCCAACAACGGCACCATGATGGAGCAACAGTAGCTGATCTTGGACGAGATCAATCGAAGTGTTCGGGAAATGCGGCAGATCCAGATTGAGGCCTGGCACTCTGCTAATTTCCACTTTTTGCGATGTCTGGAGAGCTGCAGTGTCCAAACCCCAGTAAACACATGGAGCTTCCGCTCGTCCCTGTTGCAAGTCCATCCATCTTGGCGGGCTTTGGCGAGTGGACCTCGCTGGTTGGAATCAGGGGACACGCTCACGGACCAGTGAAGAGATATCGAAAGTACTCGCAAGGCGTGCCTCTGTGCAACGGGTCGATGAGTTCCGGACGAGCAAGCGTTGCTTTAGCAACCACAAAGACCTCAAGAGCATCCTGTTCCTAACTGTATCCGACAATGGACGCACCGGCAAATCTCGATGCCGAATGCCTTGCACGGTTCAACCAGCGTATGCTCGACGTACTGGGATCGAGACACAGATGCTGCGCTCAACATATTGCGCGTGACTACCGAGCTTCTCAACAGACAACCGAGGCCGGAGTTCGTGTTGCGCGGACTTTCAAGTCCATGACAGTGTGAAAACGGAAACGAGTGTTCTTCAACATTTTCCTTGGTTGGCGATGTATTACACAACAAGATTTGTATCATTCATACATATGAGACCGCGCGAGACGAAATGATACTTGCATACATTTTATCCAAATCGAATCTGAGGGCACCACGAAGAAGCGCGCGATTTCCTCTTCACTTTGGTATGCTGGTCCGTTCGAAAATCAAATTTCCCGCCAA
>JAADYH010000282.1:0-26293 GCA_023338125.1 Phytopythium aichiense
CGCCGCGGGCGGCGGGAAACACAGCGCGAATATGGAGAGCACAGGCCGGCGACGCCCGACGGCAGCCAGCGGGAGGGGGAGCGGCAGGGAGCGGCGAGGGCTGCGACCGGCCAGCGCCGCGCTCGCGGGAAGCGGTGCGTCGTCGCTCGCGCTTCTCCCGCTGAGGTCGGTGGACTCGCTGGTGGGAGACGACGGCGACGGTGGTCGATCGAGTGGGTGGCCGACGGGGATTGGGGACGCGCGAGGCGACGGCCTAGACGCTGAGTGGGTGCATGGCCTCGCTCTCCCACCGCAGCATGCCGAACATGGCCTCGTTGGCGAGCTGGTTGAGCACCTTGTCGTCCTTCTCGCCCTTGACGTCGTAGTAGCCGAGGAAGTGGGCCTTCCACTGCTCCGTCTCGTTCGACGAGCCCGTGAACATCCAGCCCTGGCACTCGTCGCCGCGGATGCAGTTCTCGGCCGACTCCGTCTGCACCGAGATCGACTTGGTGCCCACGTAGTAGTTGTCGCCGTCGCGCAATCGGAACGCCACCGAGATGAACTCGCGGTCCGACAGGTCCGACGCCACCGACGCGATACGGTGCACCACCACGATGTCGTCCGTCACCTTCTGCAGGATCTGTGCACATAGAACGAGAACACGCAGGTCGTTAGATCAGTTGCGCGCAGTTAACCCACAATCCGCAGCCGTTGGTCGACACGGCGAGGCAAGTACGTACGCGGAACTGCTTCACGTCCGGGTAAATACGCTTGCACTTGTCGGGTGAGGTGATGATGTCCCACGAGGCGTTCGCCACCTCGCGAATGTTCTTGTCGCCGATCGAGCGGACGGCGCGGAAGCTCAGACACGTCCCCGTGGCCCACAGCTCCGTCTTCCAGCCCATGGCGTAGCACACGTTTGTCTTCGAGTTGACCGACGGACCAAAGCCCTTGAGCTCATTGTACGCCTGGCGCACCGCCTCGTGGCACAGGTTGAGGTCCACGACGAGCGTCGGGCCCTTCAGCGGGTTCATCTGGTCGCTGAACCACATGGGCACGTTCGAGATCTTCTTGCGGTCCACGTCGCGGCAGTCGCTCGGCAGCGCGTTCAGGCCGTACTGGATCATGCGCGCGAAGTTCTCGTGCTGCAGCAGCTGCTCCTTCAGCTTGTTGTTGTCCTTGCGCAGCGTCTGGACGGTCAGCATCTGCTTCTCGTACGCCTCGGTCAGCGCCTGCTCGCTCATGCCCGCCATCTGCGAGCACTGCTCCGTCAGGTCGCCGCCAATGATGCGGATCTGCTCCTTGAGCTCTTCAATGCGGTCGCGCAGGAAGCTCTCTTCGTCCTTCTGCTTCTTTCGGCGGCGGCGCGACGCGTAACGAACCTGCTGGCGGCGACGCTCCTTCTTCTTGCTGATGTCGTCGTCGCCCATGCCTGCTTCGTCGTCGCTGCTGCCCGCGTGGCTGTTCGTCGTCGCCAGCGCCGAGCTGTTCGACCCCTTCGAGTACGAGTTGCTGGCAGGGATGAGCGCGCTCGGCGCGACCGACGACGAGTTGTTTTGCCTTCGGTTGTTGGCGGGCGCCGAGGGAGCCGTCGAGGGCGCCAGAGGGCCAGCCAGCCCGCTCAGGCCGCTCACGCCGCCCATAGAGGACGTCGGCTGGGTCGGCACCTGCTGCTGCATCGAGACGCCGACGCCCATGTGGTTCATCTGCATCGAGCTCGGCGCACTCATGTTGGGCGGCTGAGCCCCGCGGCCGGGCATCCTGTTCTGGCCCATCATGCCGCCAGGCTGCTGGAGCGAGCCGCGCTGAGGCGGCGGGGCCTGCGCGCGCGGCGGGATGATGTGCGGCTGGTCGTAGACGTGGTTCGGCATCTGGCCCAGGTGGCTCTGGTCGCCCATGCCGACGCCCACCGGGTCGCCGCCGAGCGCCATCATAATGTCTTCCACGAAACGCGGGTCGTCGTCGGGCACGAGTCCCTGCTGGTGGAAGGCGCCCATGCCGCCGCCGGCACCGCCGAGGCCGCGGTGGCCGCCGTGCGGCGCGACGCCGGCGTTCGGGTGGTACATGCCGTTGCCCATGGGCATCGCGAGCGGGTCGAAGAGCATGTCGCTCATAAAGTGCTGCGGGGGTGCCATCATGTTCTGCTGCTGCTGCTGCTGCTGCTGCTGGCGCTGCGGCGGCGACATGCCGTTCGGCATGCCCGCGCGGCCCTGCGGCAGCCCGTACGGGTTGCGCTGGTCCATCAGGCGCTCGAGAGTTGGAGGGCGGGCGGGCTGCACTCCGGGACCGGCCGGGCAAGTCGAGTCGGGTCGATGCGCTACCTGGCGGTCGTCTCGCCTCCCCCTTTCTCTTCGCGGTTCTCTGTTCTTTCGGGGACTGCGAGCCTTTTTCCGTTCTGGGCGACGACGCTCGCCGCCTCTGCCGATCGAGCGCCACGAGGGGGGAGGAGAGGACGAATGCGATTCAAGAGGAGGCGTCCCGCAATTCAAAAGTGTGGAATTCGGGACGGGGTAGGGCGGAGAAAGGCCGGCGGAGCGAGAGGGGAGGGCCATTTTACATTTTGGCATTTTGCCGGTGACAAGATGTCAATATGTATGCTCCAATATGGGCTCTTTTGAATCGCCACTTTTATTTTATTTTTGATCGATTTCGGACAGATTCATTCCAAATAGAGGCCTCCACGAGCTTCAATGATCCCTCATCCCATACTGAGCGCAAGTGCACGCGTCCAGAATCGCCAATGACCTTGACACGAGCTCCTCGGACAATCGTTCTATTTTGCAGACGCCAGCATCACCGCGACTAAAATTCTTGTGTACAGCACGGTACAGCGCGGACTCCACCCACAGTGGCTTGGGGGTGTTGACTCGACCAAAAAGACGCTCCTCGTCTTGCACAAACAAGTTGGGGAAGAAGTAGCGGCGCCAAATGGATGACCGCCGCCGCCGTTCCATGCGCGACGACATGGAGTCGAGGCGACTTGGGGACAACAAGCCATACAGATGTTGTCATCTCAAAAAAATGAAGGTGTCGTCGACTCTGAGATGGAGACTGGGCGGCGACGTCATGAACCCATCTCCCTGGCGCGACGGCAGATGGGCCATTGCAGTATACAGTACGAATCTGTATAATCGGAGCGTATACTTTGGCATGGAGTCAGTGTCTGATGGCGAGACAGCTGGGTATTTGTATGGCCATCATATCTGAGTCTTCCAAGTACACCTTCATTATCCGTAAACTATCCGGAAGTCGAGAATCGGCAACGAATGGTGATGGGGAGTCAAAATAGAAGAATGGCAGAAACCGTATATCATCTGGGAATGCAATGACGACCTGTTCACCCGCAGTGCAGTTCGCTGGTAGCTTGACGTCGCAGTCGAGCTTCCAACCGTCCTGGAGCGTCCGACTTGCCGACGCGGGAGCATGCATGGACACTTGGCATTCATCCTGGTCCATGATGGTTGGTTGGGCAGCAATGCGCGCACGATCAGCTCGGGTGATCGGCAGCGTTTTTATGCTGAAGAGGCAGCCGTGTAAACGCTTCGTTTACTGCACTGAAGATCGAGACGTCTCGAAATGTGGAGCTCTTCATTCGCCTTTCAGCCTGGCAAGTCTCGGGTTCGCGGCGTTTGTTCTCAATCGGGCAAGCTCGCAAATCCTTGCATGGAGACTCTCCGCCCGCCTCCAACGCCCCGCATTCGTCTGCGCACGCACAGGAGGCAATCTTGAACTTCATCTCGGCTGCATCGCATGTCCTCGCTAACTATTATAAGTTCGGCATACGCATATTGTCATCTCACAAAGTATCCATTCGTATATCCGGATGGTATACACTACACTTTCTGAAGCCACCCTTGTCGACCTTGAAGAGGCGCGGGCATTGCCACCATGAGCGCGGCACCGGGGCCACCGATCGCTCCCGCGTCCGTGCCCGCTGCCCGCGCAGGCAGCAAGCCGAGGGGCCGGCGGCGCGTACCCAACAGCCGACTGGGCGTGGTTCCGGCCGCGCCAACGCTGCCGCCGCTAGCGGCCACGGGTCCGGAGGCGCCGCGGCGCGCGCCACTCGCGCAGCAGCAGGCGGCCGAGTGCGCAGCGCTCGAGCAGCAGTTCGTGGACCGCGTGCGCGTGCAGAAGCAGCAGAGCGACGCGCTTCGCCTAGCAGAGGCTGTCACCGCCGCCTTGGACGGCAGCCGCGCAGAGGTGGACCAGTCCGGCGAGAGCGACGACGCGTTCGCGCTCGCTGGTCGTCTCGCCCGGGCAATCGGCCCCAGGTGCCCGCACGCGGCGCAGCTGCTGTCGTTGCTGGTGTCCGAGGCGCAAGAGCTCGTGCAGAGCAAGCTGCGCAGCGAGTCGGAGCGCTCGGACCGGTCAGCGCGCGGCACACATTTGCTGGGGCCGAGATCACCAGGGCGAGGCAGCAGCAGCAGCGAGGAGGACGCCGGTAGCGAAAGTGACAGCGATAGCACTGACAGCCATGGCGAGCATGATGCTGGACGGGAGGCGTCGCCGCGTTCCCCGCCACAGGTCAGCCAGCGCCGCTTCCGCACGACCCTGCGCAGCCGGCGCTTCCCGCCGACGCGAGTGCCCGAAAGCGAGCGCGTGACCGCCAGGTCCTCGTACACGCCTTTCAGCCGCCATCAGTGGGGAGCAGTCGCACGGGGCGAGCTGAGGATCGACTCGGAGGCCACGTCAACTGCCGCTGCTCATTCTGATGATAGTCGCACTGAAGACGGGGTCTACGATGCGGTGGGGAGCCCGCAGTGGACCGTGGTGCTCTTCCCACGCGCTCGTCCGAGTCTGAGCCGCGAGGAGATCGGTGCCTTCATGACATGGGCACTGAAGAAGCTTGATCCGCTAGAGGCAAACGACTGCTGTGTCGAAAGCAGCAGCTTTGAGGGCGACTCAGACGCGGCTACAGCGGCGGCTTCTCGGTTCATGGGCGAACTCGCCGCGCGCGAGCTTGTCGCCTACGAGCTATCGCGCCTCGTGTTTGATAAATGTCCGACAACTGCACGCTTCCTCCACGGACTGTTCGTCGAGCTGCAAGAGCTTGCAGTGAGGACGCTCGCAGCTGCGGACAAGGAGGCGCACGTTCTGGACCAACGTCATCGCAACGCGTTGCTCGACCAGCAGAAGCTCAAAGCGCGGCAAGAAGCCGTCGAGGGCTCGCTGCTGGCGCTGCAAGACACAATGAGGCGGCGGCAGCACCAGCTACTAACCGAGCGAGAGTGGATCATTCGCCAGCGGAAGAAACTGAATGTGCTGCTGGCAGCGGACCAAGTCATCGTCCGCCGCATTGTGGGTGTGCTGCAACACGGCATTGAGTGTGCAGACGAGCTGCTGACCACCGTTCAAGACAAACAGGAAGGCGCGACCGGGTCGTCTTCGCCCTTCGTGTTGCCAACAGTTTCCGTGGCGTCATGCTCCGCGTCGTACTCGGCGGTGCAGGAACTGGTGGATCTAGTGGCGACGAAATACGCAGCGCTGCCTGAGGTGCAGCAAGCCAAACGCGAGTGCGATGACGACAGGAAGCGGGAGTTTCCCCGAGACAGCGGAGGTGGTCACACTGCCGGCGCCGCGGTCGACAGCGATAGTCAAGGCAGTCGTCAAGTGATCGTGCTAGCCACAGAGGATGTCGTTGTGGCGGCAGATGAGCTCAAAGCCGCACTGGGGAGACTGACTCGGCTGCTGACGACCAAATGCCCCGACAGCGGAGTCGGGTGGGCTGCGGAGGAGTTGTGGGACCAAGCGCTCTTCATCCCATCGCCCGAGGATGTGCAGGACGTCGACCGTGATATCCAGCAGCTGTGCACTCACGTCGAAGCGTTCATTCTGCACGAGCGCCAGCGGCGGCTGTTGCATCTCCACAATGGACGAAGGGTCCACTCGGCAACCCAAACAGAGTTGACAACGTGCGGGCCTGGGTTCCTTCGCGGACGCCAGCGCGCCAACGCATTTCTGTCAACACGAGCTGGACTAATGGTCACTTCGTCGCTGGTACCGAACGTCGACGCGGAGAGCTTCTCCAAAGGGACCATGGCATCGATAGACTCTCGTTCAAACCCGGCAACGCATCGCCCAAGACAACTTCACTCCACGGGAGCAGTCCCATCGATGGAGCGCATTTTTGGTGTCACTTCCAATAGCCAGGTGGTTGTCGCTCAGTCGACTGAGACGCCGCCATCGACACGAGTGGCTCTGTTGCTGGAAAGCAACAGCGAGTTGCTCCGTATGTTCTTGCCCGAGGGACTGCGGCCATTTGTTCGCAGCATTCCGGTCGATTACGAGCCCCGCCAACTGTCGCTGACAGTCGTGCACGCCATAATCTCGTACATCTTCAACGAGATGTGGGCACTCTTGCAACAGGAAAATCTCCAGACCATGAGCGCCAACAGTTCCATGAGGCGATTCGGGTCGTCGGCATCATCTCCAGTGCCGATATCGGTCCGCAGCGCTCACGAGTATCTGTACCGCATCTACCTCGAGCACTTCCAAGCGCCGTCGTTTGCTGTGTGCCGTTTGCTAGACTTGCTCGTGAGCGCGAGCCGTCTCGACACGCAAAGTTGCAAGGTGCTGCTGTTCTGCCGGCTTATGGGACTTCCAGGGACGGACTCGCTGCCTCCGGACTCCTTTTGGTTCCTGCTAAAGGCGCTTCACGTTCTCCAGCGCTCGTGCATTGGGTCGGGCAACTACTTTCTCCTGGACGCGCATGGTGTGAACGAGTTTGTTCCGCAAGCGAGCGCGTGGGAGGCGCTCAGCCAGCTTTTCTACAATGCAGGAAATGACGTCATGAAGCGGCTGCGAATGCGATTGGCGGGGCTCGCGAGCGTCTTTGGTGCTGTCTGGATCCCTGCGTACAACGTCATGGAGTTTGTGGTCGAGGAGTGGATTCTCGGCCAGACAACGCTGCGGTCGGCTCTTGAAGAAGCGATATCCATGAAGCGGAGCGCGACAGTCCGGGGCAGCAGCAGCACATCCAACGCCATTGTCACATACACCGAGTTCCTCGAAATGTTTGAGAGCTTGAACCTTCGAGTGAGCCGCATCGAGGCAGCACAAGCGTATCGACGCCTGCTGAGCAACGCTCAACATTGGCAAGAGAGCGACCTGAGCAGCAGCCGTACCGCAAGCATTGGCGATGCTGCAACATTCAATTATGAGCGCTTCAATGATCAGTGGCTCAGCCTTGTGCTTGCTGCGGTCAATCGTGCGCAGCACCAGCAATACACCAGCCCGCATGCATATGCCGCCAGCCGACGCCTGAGTGATACCAGTTCTGGGGAAGGAACGGGTGCTGGCATCCACTTTGGTGCTCCATGTGAGGTCCTTGTGGCGGCCAATCAGAGTCTCTCACGTCGCTTCCTCAAGGCGACGTGGGAGCAGACCAAGCCAGACTTCATTCGCTGGCTCGACCTTGCGTTCCACGATATCGGTCTCCAGGTACGGCTCATCCAGCAAATGGACAGCATTTGCGACTCCGCGGAGCTTCCGACACACCTCGCGTGGCGAGGATTCCAGCAGATCGTCCAGATCGTCACACTAGGCAGTGCCGATCCGTAGCCACGACGAGAGTGAAATTGGTTAACAGCAGCTCATTGCACCAGATTCAGTGTGGCGTCCTTGGCACTGGAACAGGCTGTTACTGGCCCGTTGAGTCCGCGTGGTAACTAGAGGCGGGAGACTTCGCAGCTCGGACGACTTGCTTGAAGTGTTGCTCGACGCGTTTCTCCAGAACAAAGGCAAGCTGTGGCGATAGATCTTCGTAGCGTGTGTGGTAGATGTGGCGCTGGATCACAGGACTCGTGACAGTGGCGCAGTACTTGTCCAGGATCGAGTCGTAGGCAGGGATCGCACTATTGAGCGGCTTGGTTGCGACCCAGTTCTTCTCTCGCTCGACCAGCATCGGATCTTGAGGCTTCATCAGCTTCCGCCCGCCAAAACCGTAAGGGGTTGAAGGTTTAGCCCGTTCTGCCCTAAACAGACTTAGTGTTGCACTGCTCGCTGACGGTGGCCGTGCTGTCGAGTCTCCCTTTGACGACTGAGGAAACACAGAGCGCGGGATGAAGGGCTCATACTTGCTGACGTCGTCGCCGTGGCGAAACATGTTGAGGAAGAGCCAATCGCGCTTGTCCTTGTCGACGATTTGAGCGTCAATTCGCAAGTTGGGGGGGCTTTTCACCGGTTTAAGCTCCCGCAACAACTCCGGAGGTAGCGGCTTCTTCGTGGTCTTCTTCTGCCTCGGCACTGGTTCCTTTCTTGGCAGCGGGGGGTACTCGTCTGGTGGCGGCAACGGCTGGGTACGCTTGGGTGGCGAACAGCGAGTTGATCTAGCAGGCGATGGTGCCTGCTCAACTCTTGGGGTTCCAGCTGCTGTAGATAAATTCGAGTCGCTTGCCTCCTGGGGCATGATCACGTCAGTTGCAGCAGTGGTATGTATGCCGCTTTGGGTCTTAATACCCACGCCACCTCTGCTCGTGACAGTTGGCCGAATCGAAGCGCTTGTCCTTGAGGTGCGGTTAACCCGTCCACAGCTACTGCTGGCTTGTAATGGAGGCGTTGGACGTGCTGTCGCTGGCGCGTTGCTTGTTGCTCTGCGATCAGATGTCGATTCCATCTTTGCTTTCGCTGGCGGTGGTCGCGGTCGCTTTGGTGGGTTGCTGACTGTGGATGGTTCCGCCGCTCGTGTCGAATCCTCTTGAGCAACGTCATTGCTGCGGTTATCTTCTTGAGCATCCACAGTGCCAGCTCCATTCTCTCTGTGAAGATCGGATTCTCCGACCGCAGTATCATCGCAGTTCAGATCTTGTGGGGCGTCTGTGTTCGGCTGATCGGCTGCACCTTCGTCACTCTTGTCTTGAGTGCGGGTGTGATCTTCAGATGATTGGATACTCATTAGCAGTCCGCCTTCACTTCTTTCCACAGTGCTGTCGGCTGCGCTTTCAAGCTTGATGCCAGATGCACGATGCTCTTCAGTGACGATCTCGACTGGGTCGTCGTCCGTCGGGTATGGATCGTCACCGCCAAAGCTGGCGGCTTCATCTTCGTCAAAATCGTTCTCTTCGCCGTAAGGATCAAACGTGCTCGACTGGAGGACAGTGCCGCTACCAACGGCATCTTCTTTAGTGTCCAGGTCTTCACGTTGTGTTTCGATAAGCGCTTGCGCTTCTCGAAGCAATGCCTCCGTCTCGCGCCGACTGTCGTCCTCCAACCCAGCAATCGAAAATATCTGAGCGTTGGTTTCACTTTCGCTCGCAGTGAGAGCATTGCGCGGTCCATCAGCTTCCCCATTTTGTTCCCCCGTGTCGTCACTGAAGGCATCCTCATCATCCGCATACTTGTCGACATCTTCATCGTCGCCCGCTTCACCCTCGTCGCTAAACTCTTCGTCACCATATCCTGCGGGAGAGTCGCCACGATCCCGAGCAGCTTGAGCGTCATCTTCACCAACCATTGGAAAGATTGCTGCTGAACTGTTCGAGTCGGTGCTTGTCGCTCTCGCTTGGTCTGCACGTTGCGCATTGATGAGAGTCTGCACTTCCCACATCAATTGCTCGGTCTCACGACGAATGGGCATATCGGAGCTAGTGTTGACCGGGATGCTAGGCGACACAACGTCATTAACTTGACTCCCCGTGCCATTCGTCTCGAGTGAGACTTCGCTGACGACAGTTGAGTTGGTGGCGTCTTCTCCCCCTGCTACGCTTTCACGCAATCCTGGAGATGCCTGACCTTCTTCCTGGCGAGTAAGTGCACTGCCTTCGTGGGTGTCCGCGATACTGCACGTCGAGGCGTCAACGTACTTTGCCAAAGTAGTTGGCAACCCCATATGCGCGACATCCTCCGCAGCCATTTCCGAGACACTCGGCAGGCGGGTCAGGAACATTTGCGACTTCGATTTCCTTGCGGGGAGGACAACTGGTTGCTGATTCCGTTGCTGAAGTGAGAGTGACCGTAGTCGCGCCACCGTTTGTGACGGTGATTCGCCCCCTGATTGACTCGATTCGTCGGAGTCGTCACTGTCGGACCCGCTGTCTCCACCCTCTTCCTCTTCGTCCAAGCAGACTGGCCGGGTTTCCTCCAGCACTGGCAGCGGGACCAGAGTGTGCTTGGACCGTGGTGAACCCTCCCCGTCACTCACGTGCTCATAGCCATCAGCCATTCGTTTAAGCGCGGCCGCCGGGACGGAGGGAACACTCGCGCTGCGCTGCGAGGCATCCACAGCAGTAACAAGCGGGACACTCGGAACGCTGGGAACGCTGAAGCTTCGACTTGGAAGGAGAAGCGGTTTGCGTGCGTTGCTTGGAGCAGGAGCGTCATCTCGTTCGCTTGCTATCGCCGCGGTTGGTTCTGTTGTTGCCGCTGTTGCCGAGTCGCTTGAACCATCAGCAGCAAGCGCATCGCCCAGTGCCATCGACACGCTCACAGGGTCCACGACCCCGTTTCCCCCTGGCGAAATGGGCGAGAGATCAATGGAGCTCCCAGGGTCATCCTCAGCTTCGAACTCCTCTTCCCCATCGTATTCCTCTGCTTCGTCTTTGGCGTCCGCATCATGTCCAGAAGCCGACTCGCTGGCACCGGCACCGGGTTCTTCAGCTCGTGACGCCGGATGCACCGCCTCGGCCGACCTGGGAGGCCCGTCCTCCTCCTCGTACTCGTCCTGGTCGTACGCGTCCTCGCCCGCTGACCCGTACTCGTCGCCAGAGTAGCTTACGTCCTGCGCATGCCACACATCACGCGAACAGTCAGCATCATCGAGGAAGTGGTCACGGCATACGCCGCCGCGACCATAAAACGACCGGCGCACAGAGTCCCGCGCCGCCCCACGCCGCCCCGCCACGTTCCCGCACCTGCTCAGCCGCCATCTCCCGCCCTCGCCACTCGCCAGACGCTCACCAATCGCTCCCTCCCAGCCTCTGCGCGCCGAACTCGACGTCGCCTTGGCTTGTGCGTCGCGTCTAAATATACGATAATGGGCGGCGAAGGCCTGCAACAGAAAATAAACGAGATTTGGGTCGACAGCCTCTCTCGCCAATTCGATTGGGCCTCCGGCACTGACCTCGTCGACAGCGCGCGTGTGGCAGGTCAAGTCTTCCGCGACGCAGACAACCCTACAGCATCCGGACGAGTAGCGGTTCGATGCATCGCTTCTCACTGAGCACGTGGATCTGCCCGGCGCCATCTCAGTCCGTGGTGAGGCACTTGCTGCGTCGGACCGACCCCCACTGGCCGGCGGCTGGTTCGTCCTCACCGCGCTCATAACATCCCCACCACCACAATGTGCTCATGACATCACCATCCACATCGAGATTGGGCGAGCAAGCGAATGCGAGTGGCTGATGCTGGATTGAGACTTGAGCAAGGTTTCCCTTGGAGTGATGGTCCCTTCTGGTCGGAAAGGCAACAACTTGGGGCGACACGCATTCATACACCATTTCGGCCAATTGTAAGTCGTCATTTCTCCATATTCCACCAATCAGCGCTCTACACGGCGCTCCGCCTGTCATTCGGGAGCCACTTGGTCCGTGCATCCACCATTTTCCCCTCAAACATTCACTCTGCCCACGAGAGAGAACTTCGTGTTCGCCGTCACAACCAGCCGGCCAGCCGACACGGCGACACACCCTGACATTCCAAGATTCGCGGCGTGGGGGCAACATCCAGAGCAGTACCGTGTTTGGAAAGGACGACAGGACATGGCGGCGTGCGTGACGGTGACGGCCACGTGCTTCCAGAGCGATGACCTGGCGCCGCTGCGCGTGCTGGTGCTGCCGTTCGCGGGCGGCTCGACGCGCTCGCTGGCGCTCGAGTGGGGCAAGAGCTTCCGCGACGCGCGGCTGCCCGTCGAGATCTGGGGCGTCGACTGGGCCTGGACCGGCGAGAGGGAGCGTGCGAGCGCCGACGCGGCCCTGGCGGTCGAGGTCGTGGCCGCCGTCACCGCCGCGCTCAGCGGATGCTTTTTCGACAAGCCGTACGCAGTCGTCGGCCACAGCCTCGGCGCGCTCGCGGCGTTCGCACTCGTGGCGCACCTGCACGACAAGAAGTTCGCGCTGCCGCGCCACGTGTTCCTCTCAGGTGCGGCCAGCCCCGCTCACGCGCAAGTCTACGACGAGCCGACACTGCTCAACAACGACGACGAGCTGCTCAAGCTGCTCAAGCAGTGGAACGGGACGGACGACGAGCTGCTTGCCATCCCGGAGAAGCGCGAACCGTTGCTCGCGCAGCTTCGTGACGACCTCAAGCTACACAATGCGCTTGTGAAGTGGTTCCACCAGAACCCGGAGGCGCGTATCGGTGCTGGTACGACGGTCTACGGTGGATTGAGCGACACTACAGCGCCAGTGGATTCGCTGGAGGCCTGGAGATCCGTCACGGCTGCGCCGTCGAGCTTTGAGGTGCAGACCTTCCCTGGGGACCACTTCTTCTTGACAAGCGCTGAGAGCCAAGTTGCATTCACGACCAGCTTCGTCGCTAAGCTTCAGGCGGTCGTCACCCAAGCTGCTCTGGAAGCGCGCGCGCTGATTGCTGAATGGAACTCGAAGACGGCGTCGTACCCCGAGAATAAGTGCTTGCACGACTTGTTCTACGCGGCTGTGAAGCGCACGCCGAATGACGTTGCCGTTTATTACGAGGGAAGGACGCTTACTTTCAGCCAAGTGGACGCTCTGAGTGAGCGCCTCGCGGACTACCTGTTCCACGTGGGTGTCCGCCCGAACTGCATTTCGGGCATCTTCATGGAGCATAGCATCGAGTTCGTGATTGCGTACATCGCCGCGCTCAAGGCTGGAGGTGCCTACATGCCGCTGGAGATCGTGTACCCGCCGGACCTCCTCGAGCGTGTCATGGAGGAGTCCAAGCCGACGATTATTCTCACCAAGAGCAAGTTCCGCAACCGTCTGCCGGAGTGGCAGCTGGCGCTCAACATGGATGAAGGCTGGGCTGAGGTCCTTGAGAAGCAGAATATCCCACCGATGCCTGAAGACCGAACGCCGACCCACCCAGATGACTTGGCATACGTCGTCATGTCTTCTGGTACGACCGGCGTCCCGAAGGGCATCTGCTGTCCGCACCGCGGCGCTGTGCACTCGTACGACTGGCGCCTCCTCAACTGCCCATTCACCGACAATGACCGTGTGGCGAGTCACGTCTTCTTTGTGTGGGAGCTGCTTCGCCCTATGCTCGGCAACAAGCCGCTGTACGTCATCCCGGATGACACCATCTACGACCCGATCCGCCTGGTGGAGTACATTTCGGCGAACTCCATCACGCGCATCCTGTTCACTCCGTCGCTGTGCCAGCTCGTGCTTGACACGTGCTCGAGTGATGTTCTGCTCGAGAAGCTCAAGAGCCTGCGCATCGTGTGGCTTTGTGGTGAGGTTGTCACCATGGAACTGCGCGATCGCTTTGTGAAGTTGTTCCCGGACTGCGAGCTGCAGAACCTGTACAGTGTCTCCGAGTGCCACGACGCATCTGCAGTTGATCTCGCGCACATGAGTGAGTTCGACAACGCACTCTCGTCGAAGTACGCGTCGTGTGGCGAAGTGATGCCGAATGTGCGTGCGTACGTCCTTGATGACGACTACAAGCCCGTTTCTATTGGTGTTCCCGGCGAGCTTTTCATTGGAGGTCCGTGTCTCGCGATCGGATACCTGAATCGCCCGGAGCAGACTGCACAGCGCTTCCTCAAGACGGTGGTACCCGGCCAGACGGTTTATCGGACTGGTGACCGTGCTCGCTTCTTGCCGAATGGCCATCTTGAGCTGATCGGCCGCTGTGACTTCATGGTCAAGATCCGTGGCTATAGTGTGGTGCTTGGAGCAGTCGAATCCGCTCTTGCGCAGCACCCACTGGTTTCGACCGCCGTCGTGCTGACAGAGGGCGAAGAGGGCCAGGACAAGCGCCTTGTCGCTTACATTGTACCGGACAACTGGGAGCACGTTCCGTCTGCTTCAACGCTTCGTGAGTTCCTGAAAGAGAAGCTACCCCACTACGCCATTCCGTCCATTTTTGTCGAGCTGGACGCGCTTCCCATCAACAGTGCCAGTGGCAAGCTCGACCGCAAGCGGATGCCTACCATTGAGGAAGCAAAGAAGCTGCGCAATGAATCAGTTGACCTCACGGTCGATGCCACGCTTGCACTCGACACGGAGACGGAGAAGCAACTCGCGGCCATTTGGACGGACTTGCTGCGCCTTGAGAACTCGAGTGTGCTGAACAAGAAGGTGAACTTCTTCGATGTCGGTGGCCACAGTCTGCTCGCGACGCGGTTGGTGTCGAGCATTCGTGATGCGTTTGACGTCCACCTTACGCTGGCTGATATCCTCTCGTCTCCGGGGCTGGAAGCCATTGCCTCTCGGATCGATTCGGAACTTGGAGGCAGCAAGCAAACTGGCGAAGAAGCTGCTGCTCAAGCACCAAAGATCGTGTTCCCTCTGGAAGCCTACCTGGACCCTTCGATCTACCCGGCGGCAACCCGCAAAATCGGGTACAGCCGCTTCCGCGTGGAAATGGTAGGGCGTCCGCCTCGCAGCGTTCTCCTGACGGGCTGCACCGGTTTCCTCGGCGCGCATTTGCTTCACGCGCTCATCAAGTACACGGAGGCATCTGTGTACTGTCTTGTGCGTGCTGCTGACGATGACTCGGCCCTGGCGAGAATCGCCGAGACGCTCAAGACGTATGGGTTGTACAAGGACGTGGAAGATAGCTTCGAAGACCAGATCGTGCCAGTGGCAGGGGACCTGGCGCAGCCGCTGTTTGGACTGGACACGGACACGTTCAAGTCGCTCGCGACTGAAGTCGACGCCATCATTCATAACGGCGCAGAAGTGAACCTCGTCAAGCCGTACGCGGCACTCAAGTCGGTGAACGTGCTGGGCACGCAGGAGGTTCTTCGTCTCGCAGTTACGAATGGCTTGGCCAAGACGCGTGTCAAGCCCGTGCACTACATCTCGACGAACGGTGTGTTCCCGACATCTTTCAAGGACGCGACACTCCGTGAGACCGCCGATCTTACGGAGGTTTCGGAGGAGCTTGAGAACGGCTACGCACAGAGCAAGTGGGTCGCGGAGCAACTGTGCCGTGAGGCTGCTGCGCGAGGCCTCCCCGTTTCGATCCTTCGACCCGGCAACATGGCACCATCATCGACTTCGGGCCAGTGGAACACGAGCGACTTCATCTACTTGCTCCTCAAGGGATGTGCAGAGCTTGGCGCCGTGCCTGCCCGCGAGAAGGATGACTGGCGGTTCGACCTGACTCCGGTGGACTTTGCTGCGCGCGCCATTGTGAACGTGACTGCTCTTCACCCGAGGGAGGCGCTCGGCTTGACGCTTCACATTCAGAACAGTGCGCTGCCCGTTCACGGTGCCGAGTTCTTGTCATCGTTCCGCGCCGCTGTGAGCGCTGCGAGTGGTGGTAAGAAGCAGATAGCAGAGGTGGAGTACGCTGAGTGGAAGAGACGGCTCGCAGCGGCGGTCAGTGACAACCTGTCGGCATCGATGGAGCTCCAGAAGCTCGCTGCTGGTGTGGACGCGTTCGAAGTGTACCTGCAGAGCGACAAGGTGTTCGATTCCGAGGCTGCGACGTCGCTGCTTGCGCGATTGGGAATCACCTGCCCGACTGTCGATGCGTTCCTGCTGCAGACGTACGTTTCAACCTGGGCTGAGCTATAGTTGGATCGGGAGTCCCAGCATTGTCAGAGGGAAACAGCGCTTCGGTGCGACGAGGATGAATACACGTGTGCCGTCTGAGCCTCATCCGTTGCCCAACACAGGCTGAGCAGCGCTAAACTTGGCACTCGCACCCCAACACTGACGCGACCGCGTTGCTATGTTCAGCTTGAGCAGCCAAGCAGGTTGTTCTGGACACCCGACACCGAGAACTTTGGAGACAGCATTCTCCAATCTCCTAACAACAGCAATAACCCGAGCGAGGAAGCAAGGCGACAATGGTGCGCATCGTTATCGTCGGCGCTGGATCAGGCGGCGTCGCGTGCGCGCAGGCGCTGGCGAAGACGCTCAAGCCATCGGACCAGGCAGAAGTCGTCGTGCTTGAGAAGAACGCCTTCTACTACCACGCGGTCGGTGTGCCGCGCGCGTTTGTGGACCCGGGGTTCGCTTCCAAGCTCTTCATCCCGCTCAAGAACGCAATTCCCGCGAGCGCCGCTGCCTTCGTCCGGATCGAGCGCGCGCTGGTGACCGAAATCTCGGAGAAGCAGGTTGCTTTCCACCGGGTTTCGGACGACGACTCCAAGTCGCCCACGATGGAGACGCTCACGTTCGACTACCTGGTTCTTTCACCCGGGAGCTCGTACGTCGCACCCATCAAGCCGGAGCTCACCGTCTGGTCCCGTGCAGCGGTCGAAGCGCAACTCAAGCACGTGCGAGAGCAGATTGAGGGAGCGCAGTCGATCCTCATCGTGGGCGGTGGTGCAGTCGGCTGCGAGGTCGCCGGCGAGATCAAGGCCAAGCACCCGTCCAAGAGCGTGACGCTGCTAGAAGGACGCGAGACGCTTGTGGCCAACAACGCAGTGCGTGACAAATTCCGCGCCAAGCTCATGGTGGCGCTCGAGAAGCGACTGGGCGTGCGCGTGATTGTGGGCGAGCGGCTCAAGGAGCGGCTGACGGAGAACGGGTTCGAGAAGGGCTCGTTCTCGACGGACAAGGGCACGACGATCGAGAGCGACATTCAGCTCGTCTGTGCCGGCTTCCGACCGGCCACGCAGCTTGTGAAGGACCTCGACGCCGCGCTCATCGACGACAAGACTGGTGCCGTCCGAGTGAATGGGCAGCTGCAGATCGACGACGCGCGGTTCCACAACGTGTTCGTGCTGGGCGACGCGAGCAACCACCCGACGCCCAAGCTGGGCTTCTGGGCGGGGGAGCAGGCCAAGTTCCTCGCCAAGGAGCTGACGGCGGCCGTGCGGTCGAAGCCCGGGGCGTTCACCAAGCCGTTCCCCAAGGTCGAGGTCGAGGCCATGCTGCTGCCGCTCGGGCCCAACGGCGGCGTCGGGCAGCTCCCCGTCATGGGCGGCACGGTTGTCGGCGACGGCATCACGCGCGCCATCAAGGGCAAGGACATGTTCGCTGGCATGGCGTGGAAGAACCTCGGCGCCAAACTCCCTGCCTAAGCTCAATTTTTGGCAGGTTTCATTGGATGGAGATCGGGCTGCATCGACGCAACTTGACCTGGTTGAAGTTGGCAAGATGAGGGGAGGGTTACACACTGATAGGTTACGCTGATTGAAACGGACACGTTACGCCCTTTCTCTGACGTCATTTTGTGCATTCGCTCTGGAATTTCCACCTCCATCCACATTCTGATTGGCGGATGAATGACGAATTACGCCTTTTCCACCAATCACACGTCAACAACGACTGATGGCAACCAAAACGCCGCTTTTTTCGAACCCGCCACCGCAAATTCCCCGCCACTTCGAGAAAAGCCGCCACCTCCCGAGGAGCAGGCAGCATGTCGACGACCAGCGGACGAAGCGCGGCGGGCAGCGACCGGCCGGCACCGTCACCGTCCTCGGCGGCGTCTCCGTCGTCCTCGGGGCCGTCGGCGACGCCCTGCTCCTTCTTCGCGCAGGGCAAGTGCCGCCACGGCGCCGCGTGCAAGTTCTACCACGCGCCGCGCGAGGACCTGGCCGTACGCCCCGTGGCCTGCAAGTTCTTCCTGCAGAACGCGTGCACGGCCGGCCGCAGCTGCAAGTTCTCGCACGACCCGGCGCTGCAGCAGGCGCGGCGGCAGGTCAGCGCCTCAACGCGCGACGCGAGCCTCCGGCCCGGCGCCTTCGGTGTGCCCTGCAAGTTCTTCAAGAGCGGCGAGTGCTCGGCGGGCGATCGCTGCCCGTACGTACACCAGAAGCCCAAGCCCGCGAGCGCCGTCGAGATGCACGTGCTGACCAAGCCCAAGCCGGCGGCGGCCGAGCAGCAGGCCGTGGCGAGCGCGGAGGACGAGGAGAAGACGCCCGTGGCGGAGGCCGCCGAATTGCCCAAGGACAAGGCGGCGGGCTCGAGCTCGGACCGCGACGTGACCGAGCTCAGTGAGTTCATTTCCAAGGAAGAAGGTGAGTTGACGGCATGATGGAGGCGACTGATCGATGACTGGCGGAAGCAGAGTCGCTAACGAACCGGTCCGATGCACCAGAACTCTACTATTACGGCGCGCCGGGCGAGTTCGCCGAGGACGAACTGGACCTGCCTCCTAGTCCGATGCACGGCAAGCCGTCTTTCCGTGAAGTGACGGGCAAGAACGTCCAGCAAGTGTTGACGGAGCAGCCGGCCGCGCCACCGTGAGTCCCGCACTGCTGTCCTCTTGGTGCTGATCGTGATGCTAACCGAGTGATCGTGATGACGTGTGTATCGCCATCACAGTAAGATCTGCACGTTCTTCTTGCAGGGCCTGTGTCGCTACGGCAACTCGTGCTTCTACTCGCACTCGCTGAACGAGCGCATCGAGAGTGAGGACGAGATGATCGCGATCGGTGAGGAGATTCGCCTCTCGAACGAGCTCGAGTGCGGCATTTGCTACGACAACATTATGGCGAAGGAGGAGCGCTTTGGGCTGCTGTCGGGCTGCAACCATGCGTTCTGCCTCACGTGTGTGCGCAACTGGCGCGGCCATGCCGACCAGCCGAAGCAAACGGTGCGCCAGTGCCCCGTGTGCCGCATCGAGACGCACTTCATCATTCCGTCCAGCCGCATGGTGACCAACCCCGAGCGCAAGAAGGCGCTCATTGACGAGTACCGGGTACGTGTGTACAGGCTTGACTTGCGGTGGACAAACGCTTACCGATGCGGCTCGTGGCCGGTCACGCAGAGAAACCTGTCGGCCATCCCCTGCCGGCACTTCAACGAGGGAAAGTAAGTGGCGATCAGCATCCTCTGCTCCATCTCTTTGCTGCGTGACAACGTCGCTGACAGTTGGCTTCTCGTTGCGTTGATCGCAGGGGCACATGCCCGTTCGGCACGAGCTGCTTCTATGCGCACCGGTACCCGGATGGCTCGCTCGCGACTCGCGAGGTGCGCACAGCTGTCGACTCGGAGGGCCAGTACGACGTGCTGCGCCAGATCCGTCTCGAGCACTACTTTGAGCAGCAGCCGGCGTCCGAGTAGGCGGCAGCGCGGTGTCGTTCGCGCCGGGAATCGCGCCACCGGCCTTGACAAGCGCAGCGAAGAAGCAAAGCGTATATATCGCGGCGTGATACCCTCTCTCGATACTCTCTAGATAGATGAAACAGCCGAGGGTGGTCTCCCTCCACCACGTCCGCAACAAGTCGCGAGGTTTTTGACCGTCAATGCTGCCGAGTGCTCACGACTGCGAGGGTGCCGTGCGCACCGTGAAAGAGCCGTCCGCCTGGCCGAAGAAGGCCTTGTCGGCCATGCCGCAGAAGAGTCCGACCTCCACGACGCCCGGCAGCAGCTTGATGCGGTCGCTCAGCGCGCTCGGGTCAGCGATCTTGCCGAACTGTTCGATCACCACGCGGTCAGCACCTCTGCCTGCTCACCACCCACACACTCGTCCATCCACCCGTGGCACTTACGTTGACGTCGAGCACGAAATTGCCGTTGTCCGTCACCACCGGCCCCGCCTTGCGCTGCGCCATGCGCAGCACGGGCTCGCCGCCCAGCGCGCGCATGGAGCGCGACAGCGGCACGTAGGCCATGGGGACGACCTCAACGGGCACGCCCTGCGTCCACTGCTCGCCGAGCGCGGCCGACTCCTTGCGGTAGTCGGCGATGACGACGAACTTGTTGGCGGCGAAGGCGACGATCTTCTCCTGCAGCTGGCAGCCGCCGCCGCCCTTGATGCAGTTGAGCTGCAGGTCCACCTCGTCCGCGCCGTCGATCGTCACGTCGATCTCCGGGTGCTCGTCCAGGCTCGTGAGCGTCAGCGCGTGCTGCGCGATCAGCTGCCGCGACTGGAAGGACGTGGGGATGCACTTGACGCGCAGCCCGCCCTCGCGCACCAGCTCGCCCAGCCGCTCCGCCGCGTACACGACCGTGGACCCGCTGCCCACGCCCACCACGAAGCCGTCACGCACGAACTCGTCCACGGCCTGCCGCGCCGCCTGCTCCACGCATTGGTTGGTTACGCGACCGTCAGCCGCCTACTCCCAATGGCCGTGGACGCCACCAACGCGGCGCGTACCGTGCGCTTGGCCTGCTCGATCGGGCTCAGCTCGGACGCCATGGCGGTCGATACAGCGAGCTGGGAGGCGAGCGGAAGGGGGTGGAGGAGACTCGCGTCCTTGACAACTGCCGGCGGCAATGCGGAAATGCTCGGCAGGCAACAAGGCAAAGCGTCAACGCCACCGAACCGCTTCGCATGTTTACCTTCTTGTGGACCACATCGTGGATGCACAAACCGTTTCACTATTTCATACCATTTAGCGTATTAAAACAGTATTGTAGTGACAGCAAAAGTATATTGATTTTGTATCAGGAAACCACCCAATCATTATCCACCGGATTTTCGATTCCACCGGATTTTCGACTAATTCGCGACGTCAGCAGCAGATTCGAAAAGCGCATTTCCGCCCTTGCACATCGACGCTCATGCTGCGCCTCGCGTCCGTCGCGCTGCCCCCGCGCGCCGCCCGCGTCTCCAGAGCAGCGACCGCGCAGTTCGGGGCGGCGATGGCGCGCGTGTATCACCACCGCGCACCGCGGTCCACGGCGGAGAACGCGCAGCTGCTGGCGGCGCTGGAGCTCAAGCTGCGCGACCCGGACGCGCGCCAGCGCCTCAGCGTGCTGCTGTCGCCGTCGTCGGCGCGTAACCTGGCACGCGCGATGAATGCACTACCTGTGGGTGCAGCAGACCCGGCGGGGGTGGTGGGGGCGGGGGCGGCGGCGGCGGCTGGGAAGAGCTCGGTGTCGCTCACGGACCTCAAGTTCATCGCGCTGCAGCAGGGACTGCCGTTCGTGGGCTTCGGCTTCGTGGACAACGCGCTCATGATCATCGCCGGCGACTACATTGACCTGACGCTCGGTGTCTCGCTCGGCATCTCGTCCATGGCAGCCGCCGCGCTCGGCAACACGTTCTCGGACGTCGCCGGTCTCGGACTCGGGAACGTCGTCGAGGACATGTGCGCGCGGCTCGGACTACCCAACCCGAAGCTGACAACCGTACAGGTGAGGCGAATCACTTGGTACACTGTTGTCGCTAATGCTGACTGTCTGACGCTTGCATGCCGCGCTCAGATGCTGCTGCCGCAGACGCGGTTCGCCAAGGTGGCCGGCAGCTCCATCGGCGTGACCATCGGCTGCTTGCTCGGCATGCTGCCGCTGCTCTTCCTCGAGACGCGCGAGGACCATCAGCAGCAACCCTCGGAGCCAGCCAAGCACGAGCAAGAGCCTGACATCGACGTTTCGAACGTCGCCATGGGAGCATAAGCCGAAGAGCGTGTCGAGTTTCTTGCTTCAACCAATTGCTTGTCAGCCAATGGTCATTGATTCGCAACACGGAAACACAATAGTCACTGATTCGAGATGATGCAGGTATGTGATCAAATCAGTATAGTGGCATCTGACCAACATTTTAGTGACCAAGCACTGCTGATTCTCACGTCAGTGACACCACTGACACACCAAGCATTGTCCGTTCATTTGGCAATGACAGATGCGGCGGTGGCGCGCGCGGCACTTGCCTGGTTCGCGGCGACGCCCGCGGCGCAGCGGAAGGTGCCCAAGGGCCGCGAGTGGACGGTCCTCGCCGCCTTTGTGGTGCTGACGTGTGGCTCCGGCGAGGGCCGCGTGGTGGCGGCAGCCACAGGCAACAAGTGCGTCGGCCGGCGCGAGCTCAACGCCGACGGACTGATCGTCAACGACTGCCACGCTGAGGTGCTCGCGCGCCGCGCGCTGCTGCGTTACCTGTACGCCGAGGCTGCTACGTTCCATCAGCGTGGAGATCGCGGTGCGTCCTTGTTCGAGTGGAGGGAGGCGACGCAGCGGCTGGCGTTGCGGGCAGGGCACTCGCTGCACCTGTACATCAGCGAGGCGCCGTGCGGAGACGCAGCCATCTACGCGCTGCGGGGCGACGTGGTGGACGAGCTGGTCAGTCAGCGGGCTGAGCGAGAGCAACAGCAGCAACAGAGATTGAATATGAACACTAGTGAGCAGCAGCAGCAGGGAGGAGTGGAGTGGAGCGCTCTGCGTCTAACAGGAGCCAAAGCCCGGCACCAGTGCGACCACTCGGACAACGGACAGCGAGCGTTGAAGCGCGCGAGGCAGGAGACTGAAGGTAGTGCACTCGGCACATCCGATCGAGAGCACAAGTTCGCGCAGCTCGTGGGCGTCGCGCGCGTCAAGTCGGGGCGATCGGACCTCCCGTTGGACAAACAGACGCTGTCGATGAGCTGCTCGGACAAGATCGCCAGGTGGACCGCCGTCGGTGTGCAAGGCTCGCTGCTGCTGCGCTTCTTCGAGCCGCTCTTCCTCTCGTCGCTCGTGGTGCCGCGCGATCCGCGATCCGCGACGCTGGACGCGCAGCTGAAGGCTATGCAACGGGCGGTGGTGACGCGTCTCAAGTCTACCGCTGTCATTACCTTCAGTGCATTTCCGGCTTGTCAACTCGCTGTCGTCTCGGATGAATCGCTCGCGTTCGATAGAAGCAAAGCGCTGGCGCCACTTGAGGCACTCCAGCCGTCGCCGCTAGCGCTGAATTGGACCCGCCGCGAGCCGCACTGGATGAAGGACGCCAAGGAGACTCCGACAACGCCGGATGCAGGCATTGATCAACAATGGATGAGCAGGTTCTTGCTCGGAGCGGACGTGGAGGTGCTGATGGCGGCGACGGGGCTGAAGCAAGGCGCCAAGAAAGTCTCCAAGCTGGACCGCGTGGGCATGGAGCGCGTGGCCTCTCGGCTCGCCAAGCGCAACTTGTTCCGCGCGTTCTGCCTGATCCACCAACTCACCAACAAGGCTTCTCACCATGCGAGCGACACCATCGAGAGCGACAGTGAAGACAACAGCACACTGAGTCCGCTCCAGCTGAGTTACCAGCAAGTCAAAGAGCGAATCGTGTCGACACCTTCAGCTGCAGTGGACGGAGATTCCTCATCGGCATCTTGGGACGCGTACGTTCATCGCAGGCGACAGTTTGTGTCCGAGTTCCAGGGATGGGTGGGTGTGCCAAGCGAGTGGAAGGCGTTCACCTTGTCATGACCCACTTTCTCAGCCAACAATCGCATGTCCAATCCAACTGGTTCGACCAAGTTATGATATCGTGCCTCGCACCAAAATCAATCAGTCGACGGCCGGGTCGATGCTGTCAGCACCTACGTTCTCCTTGTCGGTGTCCACCGCCTGACGCCATTTGGTCTCCCGGTCGCGCGCGAGACGGTCTTCATAAATAATCGACGCGAGCGTGCGAGAGCCTGACAAGATGTCGTAGGCCATGGCGAACATCTCGACGCACTCGTCCAGCCGGAAGACGCCCGTGAAGTCGACGACACAGCTAGGGTCCATGGCGAGCGACAGCTGCGTGTTCGCGTTCAAATACTTGGCGCGCTTGCGGTTGCCGAAGATTTCCAAGAAGTGCAGCAGCAAGTCGGAGGAGCGGGGTGGTGCTGGCAGCGATGATGAAGAGGGTGGCGCCTCGCGGTTGCGTTTTGCAGCCTTTTGCTTGGGTGGGCTGGGGAATATGGACGCGACCATCACGTACAGGCGAAAGCTGCCGAGTCCACCAGTGAACGGCTTGTCGAGCTCGAACTGGTGCAGGAACTCCTTCAGGAACGAGACAAGCTCAGTGAACGGCTGCCCGAGCGCTTCCTGGAGCTTGACGGCGAGCGACGTCGAGCGCCCGTGCTCGCTGTGTGCGAACACTTCACGGTTGATACCGATATCAACCTCCACGTGCGTCTCGGGGTCTTCCACCATCAGGATGGGCACCTTGGCCTTGGGCAGACACTTGACGCGGAGGTGCGGGCGCTGGGTCTTGAGCAGAAGCTGCAGCGCACGCAGCTCGCGCAGCTTCTGCCGGCGCCGCGTCGGATTCCAGGTCGACTTGCTTCGACCAGCTGATGACGGCACGATCGGCGCAGGGAGAGAGATGCCGGCCATTCGCTTGCTCTGGAACAGCAGGGAAGACGAGGAGGAGGACGTCGAAGCCGACGTCGAGTTGGTGGTCGGCACCGACAGGTTGAGCGAGATCGACGACGGCAGCGACAGGTTCAGGGAGAACGAGGCCTCTTGGGCATCGTCTTGGCCTTGGTCACTGTCGTCGCTTTCACCCTGTGGCTCGTTGCTGTCGTCCAGGTCGTCGTCCGAGTCGCCGGGGACGACGACCGACGCGAAGAACTCGGCGCCTGACGCGCGCTCCAGCGCGGCGAGGGACAGGTTCCCCACAGACACGTCCAAGTCGCTGCGGAATGTGTCAAGGCCGCTGCTGGACGAGCCGTAGAGCGCCACCGTCGCGTCCGCGAAGCCCGCGCGGATGACGGCGCGCAGGTCGCGGAACACGCGCGCGCGCACCTGCCGCTCGCGCGCGGACAGCGCCACGAAGGCCGCGAAGCGCCGCAGCTCGTCGTCCAGCGAGTCGCCGCCGCGCTGTCCCAGCAACAGGCGCGGCGCCGCCTCCCTCGCGGTCCCAGGCGCCGGCTTGGCGGCCGCGTTCCCCTCGCTCTTGCTGGCATTAACACTATCGGAAGTGCTCCGCTGCTGCTTCTTGTTCTTCTTCTTATTCGGGCGCTGGCGGCGTGGCACGCGCAGCGCGAACTGCGTGTTCCCAGGCTTCTTATCCCGCACGCCGAACGGATCGTTGGCGAGCGCTTGGAGCCGCTTCTTATTCGCCAGCCCGAGCACGCGGTCGCCGCCGCCGGCCGCCACCTTCTTGCGTGCCGCCGGCCGCCGCAGCTTGCCCTTGGCCTCATGGGGCGCGTAGCCTGGCGGAGGAGCCTTGCTCTTGGGCTGCGAGCCGCCTCTGCGCTTCCCGCGGCGGCCCGCGGGCGGCGGCGACGCCAAGAACGTGGCGCGTGCCATGGCCCCAGTCGGATTTGCGCGGCCATTCTCGTCCAAGCGACCACCTCAGTCTCCTGGAACTACACATATAGTCGCAACTATTGCAATCTGTATCAATCAATTACATATATGACTGCATAGTATCAATGAAATATACCGATAAACGATACATTTGAAAATCATTACATATATGGCATTCATGGGTCCACACCGAACACCCGTAAAAGCCTGGGCACGAGCGTCGAGATGCATGTGGGACTTCCAGATGGGCGGTGGGCTCAACGCTTGCGGCTCGCGTCGGGGATCCCAACGCGCGGCCTTTACCGACGGCAACACCCGCGGGTTCTTCTTACCGACATCTTGGGTTCGCGCTCGAGTCAAATCTCGGCGGAGAGCGGGAACCGAATACATCGATTCCAGGTGCCGTTCCGTTCGTTCCGCCCCTGTGGCATGGGAAAAGGCCCGGCGGCGGCGCCAGCTTGTGTTAGCCTCCGCGTCGACAGTCTCTATCTGTCACTGAGACCGACGCTCGCCTGACACGCTCCAGAGCACTAGCAATCCCGTCTGGCCGAAAGCGGTTGACACATCGGATCGATCCGCGGATAGGAAGCACAGCGGGCAACCATGAGGCGCGCGGCGACTTGCGCGGTCGTGGTGGCTGCGTCGCTCGCGTTCCATGAAGGGACTACCGTGAGCGCTCACTACGGGACCTGGGCAGCAGGGAACGGGTACTGGGGCGGCTGGTGGCCTTCGTGGGGCGGCGAGTCGTATCAGCCGGGCACCGTCGACACTGTCGACGAGTCTGCCACGTTCTCGGGGGGCTTCGCCAACATCCAGCCGTGCGATACGTCTCAGTCTGTAGGAGCGGTAAGCTGGGGAGGCGAGACCGACGACGTAGATGAAGGCAGCGCATCGACCCCGGTGTCGACCCAGAACAAGGACGAACAGGCTGGGAACAGCGAGGGTGGCGTGAGCAACTCGGTGACTCAAAGCAGCGTGGTGGACAGCACTGCCGCTTCGGGCGACGACGCTACCCCGACTTCTCCTGCCGTTGATGAAGCGTCGAGCGATGAGTCTTCATCAGCGTCGACGACAGAGAGTTCGATTACGACGACGCCAGCAACGGAGACGCCGGAAGCGACGACAGTAGTGCCCACCCCAACTACTGAGTCGGTGACTACGTCTGCTCCGGAGTCGACGGCGTCCCCAGCTCCGTCGACAGAAACACCTGCACCAACGACAGCCACGACAGCACCGACATCAACTCTAACGTCAACACCAACATCAGCACCGATACCGACTTCAACTCCAACGCCAACTCCGACGCCGACGCCGACTCCAACTTCAACTCCAACGCC